>JAWZYV010015342.1:0-46521 GCA_038373885.1 Cheiracanthium punctorium
TTTGAAGAAAATTTTAATTTTTGGACAGACCACTTAGTGGAAGAGTAACAGATGATAAAAATGGAGGTCAGGAAAGTGAAACTGACTCCGATAATGAAGACACTTCACCAGCGCCTGATTATGACCAACAGGGGCACCGGGCATTCATGGATATGAGGGCCCCCATCTATTAAATTTGTTATATTTTTCACAAAATTTTGATATAACAAAACTGAAATGGGAAATTTGGATTATAGTTGGATACTTTATTGGATGTCTGTACACGCTACACACACAATGACAACAAACGTTTTCCCGAGATCGAATTTCATTGTTTCTCTGAGTAGATGGCGCTTTTAGTTTGTTTATTTTCCTTATTTCTTCAGTTTTTTCTGAAAGAAATAAACTAAACGAAACTTTCAGGAAAAAAAAGTACAAATCTTTAAATTTGGGGACATTTGCGGACAAAGTATTTTTGGGGACAAAATGAAAAAAAGATCTATATTTGGGGACTGTCCTCGAATTTCGAGGACGTATGGTCACCTTAGTATAGCCACGCCATTGATGACGACGAGTGCTTTGCAACTGCATAATTCGAAAATAAAATTTTTGTGAGGGACGGTTTTATTTAATGTAGTAAGCCAGATCTGAAGCACCCACAGAAAAGTTTTCGTGGGTGCTAAATACTTGCATGTATTTAAAGGAAGTGCTTAATTTGCATGGGAGCTCAGCTCCACTACTTCTTTCTCGGTGAAATTTTAAACTAAATTTAAAATTTTAATTGCAATCGTAATTGTTTCTGTTGATAATAATTTTATTACATCGCAAACTAATAGAGAGGTAACAAATTAACTTAATAATACCTTAAATTAGGTAATTAATTTTTTTAATTGGAATACAAAAAATTAGGGCTCTTGCACTTTTTTGGATAGAAATTCAACCCTGTTTAAAGGAAACTGAATGACAGCTACTTTCAGCTTATCGCTGTAGTTCGGGGAAAAAAATCATGAAATTTTGGTACACAAATTCAAAAAAATTAATTATGTCAAATATTTCAAATTTTTAGGATGTATGTTTTAGAAACTGCACTATACACTGAAATAAACAATAAACCTGTATCATTTACGAAACTTTTAGAAAAAATTCTTAAAAATCGAAAATTTTAAAGAACGTGTTATTCTTTATTTTGGTATGTAGTGCAGCTTATAAAGAATCATCCTAAATTGTTTCGAATCCTTGGTGCGATAGTTTACTTTAATTTGTGTACTAAGACCGTTATGCAGATTTCATTTCTTCGGCATACACCCTTATGTGCCTCGGAACTGGAGTAATTATAAAAAAATTCCACTAAGTAGTAACTTAGCACATACTCTAAAATTTTAAAAAGTGCATGAAAAAAAATCCAAACAGGTAATATTTTTGCCTACTTAAAATAATAATAATTATTATAATAGTTTCTCATATGAGTACTAATTTAGAGGTGTATGGGGGGAGGGGGTCATCTTAACTTTCAGACATTTTAGTACGAAAATAATACTTAGAAGTTCTGTATGCTGTAAAAATGTTTACTATACCGATGACTAGGCAGGCTCAAATCTCAATCCCCACTGCCACTTGCCTTCCTATCTGTCAAACAATGTCTTTCTAAAATTCAAAGCTTTTTCACAATGTGATGTGCGACTCCCTACAGCCCCACAGGCAATGCCTTTGCCCACTGCAGCCGAAGCCCTAAGTGCCCCCCTCCTTTCTGACCGACAGACCTCATCCCAGAATCCTCGTCCTCCACGGGAAAATGTATGAATACAATGAGACTGTGTTAGCCTAAGAGTACTGGAAAACGGAGAATTTGAGACAAAGCCGATAAGTACAATCGGAAGAAAGTTGATGCGGGAAATATAACACAGGAGTTAGGTGAAAGGCTCATTCCCATTATGGAAATGTTTTGAGATAGTTCTAATAATATTACTGCAGGATTCCGAAGTGAGTAGGTTTAATTGTTTTTATTGTAAATAGAGAACATCAAGGTCTGTCTGCTTACAAGCACCTAATATACAACACTTTGTATGTCTCTGGAACAAAAAAAGATGCCCATTCATCAAAAAGTGTCGGCGCTTTGGTGTTAATTGAATGAGACTGAGACGAGGCTTCTAAGGTATAAAGGTTTGTGTCACTTTCTTCTAAAGTCTCAATTTCCTTTTCTTATTTTCGAATGATTTTAGTGCTCAGTTATTTATTGAAAAGGGTGGAACAGACTGTGGTCCACACTAACATTTCGAGATGCCTTCCGTTTCATTTTCTGCGAATATTTTGTTCAATTTTTGTTCTTGTTTGACAAAGCGGAATTAAGTATTATTTGCTTTGATCTAGCCCAATGCTGTTTTTTAAAATTATACTGAAATCATGGGCGCATGAACACACATTACTGAAATGTATGTCTCTCGTAATTTTGCAAATTTGACCACTTAATGGTAGAGGGTAAAATATCTCTACTTCAGGAGGATGCTCAAAATCATGCCTGGAGGTTATATGGCCAACAATTCAAAATATTTTTTGAATAATTAATAACTCTTAAGATAAACAGCTGTTTTTGTTCTGCTTTATTTTTCTGTTTGCATTTAAATAGTTACCAATCTTTTTTATGTGGTCCTACACACATTTCAACATAGGAAACGTTGCATTAATTCATTCTGAGGAAACTATCTAGTTTTATTTTAAAGGTATAATTTTTGTAATTTTTTTAATTTGTTGGGGGAAAAAAAGAAAAGAAAATAGGCAAGGCTTAGCTGCAGCTGTTTATAGGGGTACAAAAATGTTAAAAAAAACACAAGAAATGAATGAGCTGAGAAACAATACTATGAATAACATTTTTTGAAAACTCTGAGGATTTCAGACAGGGATGAGATAGATTAAACAAGAATAAAATTGATCGTAAAATATTACATTCAAAAACTGAATCACTTTTTATACAAAATTTCCATTTCCATGACAAGAAATTTGACTGATTGTGATATTATTGTTGCATTTTTTTCCCCCCAATAAACGCAGTAATACACTTTTCTTTTGCTTTGAAATTTATAATGATTAGTTAAAACCAATCAAAATTCTATCGCTAAAAGAAAAAAAAAGTGAAATAGTGTAATACACCTCTTACAGGTCTGATTTATTACAAGGGCAAAGGGGGTGTGCTCCCAGGAATCCTCGAATTTTGACAGAGAATTTGCGTAAGGAAAACAAATTTAAGGTGACTCCAGCACAAGCAGATTTTTCTAAAAGAAGGGCACTTCCCCTAGTAGCAATAACCCATCGGTCGATGAGAGGCGGGTGAGTTAAATCCGAGGAGAAGGAGCAATGGCCGATCACGGCTTTTCATCCAAAAAAGGGGAAATTTCATCGGCAACTGGTACAAAATGTCCGCTCGGGGGACCATAAAGCCGATCATCGTTTCCCGACGACTCCGATGAAATAATGAAAAGAAACCGATAGACTGTTTAAAATATATTTGTTAATAAAAAATAAACGACTGGCAGCAAAATTTTCAAAAAATGTCCGTTCTGTTTATTATGTTTTCGTTTTTTGTATGCTAAATTTCCGTTTTTCTGAAAAAAAAAAAAAAAAAAAAAAAAAAATCTTCCATTTTCCTCCCCCGGGCCCGAAACTTGAGCGTACTGATTACGAGATAAGCGCGCTACCCCTAGACCATCGAATCTTATCATGCGTAAGGCAAAGTGTGAAGTAGCGGTTATTTTTATAGTCTCAGATTGGGACTTTGGGTGAAATTTTGACAAAGTGTTGTTCAGCTATTATTAATAATAGTCAAATTATTCGATTGGTAAGAAATTAATTTCACTTTTTACCAATGTATGTAAGTAGCAACAATATTCATAATTAATAATTAAATAACAATATTGCCAATTGTATAGGAATTTTAGTGTGATTTTAACTTTCATATTTCTTGGATAACTTTTAAAAATTAACTGATTTCTCTTCTTGCTGTTTACATTAAAGAGGTTTCAAAAGAGTTGCTCATTGTAATGAAGTTTCCGTTTTTCTTATAATGCAGCTGACGCTCAAATATATTTTCTTTTCTTTTTTTTTAAACACATTTCTTAAAAATTATTTAAATATTACAAACGATTTTTATATAATAAATACTTACATTTTTTTGTAAATATTTTTTTCAAATTTAAATTTTGTGGGAGGGGGCAAGGGGAGGGATACCACCCCCCTCCCAACCCCAATACAAGAAATTTGAATTAAATTATGAGATTTATTCAAGAATTGTTCAAAATTTCCCTTAGATTATGCAAAGGCACATCTAAAGTACGCAAATATGTATAGGAATTTGGGTAAAGTGTAAACCACTGGGGATACCTGCAAGGCCCGTTGACTATAGAGCTGCAGTTTCGGATAAGATATTGTTTTTCGGTTTCCCATCGGCGAAACTGCTCGTCTAGATCACTTCTGTCCATGAATAAAAATTCATCTATTGCAGATAAACAAAAGTGCACTTGCCGATGACTGAAGTCGACGAGTCGATGAGTTAACGATGAGTCAATGAACGACCGAGCAGAAAACAAGCAGTCATTGCTACTAGGGTCATCAGAAATACTTCATTACTTTAAAAAGAATCTTGATTTTAACTGTTTTGCTGTTATCGGTACTAAGACACAACGTTGGAGACTTTCATTCTGTGCCCAGCGTTGCTTCACCGTAGTACAGATAATCGGATGCCAAAATTCACGCTATTCGCTTAAATTAAACTTTGAATGTCGCCTTCAGCGCTGGGAAAAAAAACACGCAATTTTGGTATATAAATACAAAAAAGAAAACTAATTATCTCAAGCACTTCACAATTTTTAGGATGTATGTTCACAAGCTGTACTAGACACCGGAATAAACGAAAAAATTTGCAGAATGGCCACTCTTAGAAATATTTTGCTGTGCAGTTCCACGTTTAAGATTCTTTTCTGAAAGTTTCATGAAAGTTTTCGAATTTATTGCAGTGTGTAGTGCAGCTTGTAAAGAATCATCCTGAATTTTTTTGAATCCTTGGTGCAGTTAGTTTATTTTAATTTGTGTACCAAAACCGTGAGGCAGATATCGTTTCTTCGATCTATACCCTCAGATATTGGATATTTTATGTGGAGCAAAAATGATTATTTGTATTACTTATTTCCCCCTGGTAAAAATGTGCACGAAAAGTCAAATGATTGAGTAGTTACGAGCAAGGAAGAAAATAATAATAGGAAAAGATTGAAGATTCCATAAAGTTGGAAAGTGTATCGTTATTCATGAGTGTGCCGTATTTTTCTTCCTTGTTCCATAAAAACTCATCTTCGGAATCGAAATCTATCTTAAAATCACCTACTAAAACTATTTTACCATCTTAGCCAAGTACATTCCAATTATACTCCCCCTTTAAAATAAATTGTCGCGTTTTGTCACCTAACTTAGCGATCCTTTATCAAAAATTACAAACCTTGCGCGACTTTCACCATTTTATTACCCCCCCCCCATGGACTTTTAGGGCACCCACAGAAATTTTGTAAAGTTGGCGCCTCTGCTTAGAACTGTGTTCTTCAAAGCACCAAGGGTCCAACAAAAAGCCAAAACTCAGCTTGCCATATTTGTCGAATCATGTGACATATATGGCCAGTGGCTGTTCACGGGGACAGATATGGCCAGTGGGGGGGTCAAGGGGGTCATGACCCCCCCCAAAATGGTCTTCGACTGAGGGGCCTAGATTAACCAAACCCCCTTAAAAAAAGAGGGCCCAAGTCGAGCTCGGACAAGGGCCCAAAATAGGGGCCGATTAACCATCTCCCGCCCCCCCCCAAAAAAAAAGAGGGCCCAAGTCGAGCTTGGACAAGGGACCAAAATTCAGAAAGGCCTTGATCATGTGCATACAAACCACATTGTGCTGCTGAAAGAGAATTTCTCTTTATAAGACCATTGGTCTTACTTGTTTATTTTATAATAATACTAAAGTATGCACACAATATTCTATGTGCTCAGACGTTCCTCCTTGGCTGAAAAATATGCAGCCGTTTTGTAAATATGTGCGTTAATCCATATCCATGGAGAGCAAGGGAAGGGGGAGTCACAACGAGCCTGATTAAGGTAAAGATGGATGGGGTAGTTGCCCCAAACCCATAATAAAAGAAAACTCAAAATCAAAAAATGGTTTAAGGAAAAATGTGTGAATTGTGTGTGCGTAATTTATTACTTTCGTATTCGACCCCCCCCCCTTTCAAAAAGCCTTCCTCGTCTTGAAAAGCAGTCTAAGGAGCACCTATGTTAGTAAATAATTAATTTATGGAATCCAAATCTACGGTAACTGCTACAAGATCATAAAAATTATAGAGAAGGAAAGGAGGGGGGGGTCACGAGGGAAGGGATCATACCTAAACAGGGCCGGATTACCCATTGAGTATGCTTCCGCGTATGGGCTATGGGCTCCTAGGCGGCCTGCGCCAGAGCCTTATTATCGCTTGGGCAAATAGGGACTTTGCCCAGGGCCCCCGGCTCGAAAGGGCCCCCAATTTCAAATATTGTTCTGAAATACATTTTTTATATCAAAATTTTATGAAAAATAAAACAAATTTCAAAGATGGGGGCCCTCAAATTCATCAATGCCCGGGGGCCCCATTGGTCATAATCAGGCTCTGGCCTGCGTTACAATTTAGAAGAATAAAATTATAATCAAACGTCATTAAAGCTATTTTAGTGTTAATATTTTTACAGCATTTGTAACTCCGAGAAAATAATTCTGATTAATTAGCTACTTTGTACACAATAAAAAAATTTTCAGCATTGTTAGCCACTACACTTCTTAATTGAAATTTCAATGAATATGTGCTAGAAAGTTTGAAGCTGACTAATTAGCTTGAAGTTTTATGTGCACATTTCAGTGATGTCCTGCATTAGACAGATCATTGTGATATATTTTGAAATTCAATAAAGTAATGAGAATTTTTAGCACTATGTCTACTCGAAACTCGAAAGGGCTATGGTAATCATAAGAAGGCTTTTAAATAAAGAAACCTTCGTAACCCTGTCATCACACTCCATGATTATAAGCTTTTAATTATGAAATTTGTTCCATAGAAGAAATTGTTTTTCCCTTTGAAAATATCTGGAAGCAAGCAGCTCTGTAAAATTTAAATATGGGATGATACACTACACATTAGCGGCAAAAAACCTGTGTTCTGTAAAACATTTTTCTCTTCGAAAACTTATGCTTCCTTTCAGTGTCAAAAAAAATTCTAAGGGAAATCGCATTTTCAACTAAACGCTAAGCAGGTGTTTTCCATTGACGAAACACCAATCCATTAATTAGTAGTGGCATATCTTTTTAATTTTAAAGATGGGTATAGTGAGGGGGTCAAGAACCATTATAAATTCTCAGTGATGCCTGTTCCTGGCATGAAAGCTATTAGTTTACCAGGGAGTTGCCGACACCCCAAAAAGCCATTTTTCAGTTCCATTATGTGTTTCACAAATGAACCGCATGTGGATTTGTTTTGGAAAAGCAAACACTTCTTGCATCTGCTTTCTGGTGTAGAACTCTCGTTTGGACTCCAGAGGTAGCAGACATAAACTATTGTTCCATTTTAAACCCAGACAAAGTAAAAGGTTTAGTGTCGCCAATTTCGGTATTTCGGATACAAGGAACTAAACTTGAAACATATGCGAAGATTGATTGGAAATATGAGCAGTCGCCGGAATTTTCTTATTTGTCGGAGACAAAGCACAAACGGGACAAACAAGTCTGCATCTGCAAGGACTCCAAAGTTGTAAGAAAACGCCAATCCGATGATTTAAAGCGAGCAGCTCCACCCGCAGTGGACAAGGAGAAAAGCGAAAAGGGGAAAAAACAATATAGCACACCCCCCCCCCCCGCCCTGAAGATCCGAAGAACTCCACACAGGTCTGTGGAGTGGAATATCCGGATGAGCAAATATTTAAAAAACCAGAAACATAGTGGACTATACTATAGAAGTGAAATAACTGATCGCTTACCTAACGAGATTACACAGGAAAGACTAAATGGAGAAAGACACGGTAAATACATATTTATATATATTATGTTTTTATTTATTAAACAGATAAAATTTCCTGCTTTGATTAATTTTTTTTAAATAAAAAATGTATATTTTATATATAGTAATTTTTCAATGGCATAGAAAAACAGATGTTTTAAAGTATTAATACGAGTCTGCTCCATATGCAAGACAATAGTTTTATTATTAACTTAATTAAAAGTGAAAATAATTTGATGAATATTTTAATTACATGAAGATAAATTATATTATGTGTACCTTTACATTTTTAATTTTTTGAATAACTTTAAGATTTTTGAAATGTAATTTTAAAGTAGGAGTTTCTAATTTTAAATTAAGAATTTTAAAATGACTGTAAAATAACGTTAATTGTCACTATCATTTGTGAGCTTGGATATGAAATAACGTTTAAAAGTCTACTATGTAAATCAATTAAATTAAATGGATTTTATCTGATAATACTTGATCAACAAATATCATTTGTCCTAAATGTATTCCAAAACATTCTCAATGGAATTAAAATGTTAAAGCGTACTTGGAGCTTAATTACTTATTTTTCAATATTTATCTTTCTTCTTAAACGATTTTTTTTCTCTGTGATGCGTGTTTATATAAAAAAAAACAATTCCTCACAAAGATTCTTAATAAATATTCATGTTAAATATTTCTATATAGTTTAATGTTTGATATATCTTTGATACCAGTAATCAATTTTATTTATTTGTGGATTTGTGCCTGTTGGTGTGGAAGGATGGGAGATTAATATGCTTCATGATTTGGAATAATAACAATTACTGTTATAAATTTTATGAGAAATTTTTTCAAAAGTTTCGTGCAGGATTAAAAGTACTGCCGACAATTTGAAAAAAAGTAATATTAAAAAAATGCTGGATAAAATTAATAAAAATTAGGTTGTTTTGAGTGGTTACGGAAAAATCTATTTTGAGAAAAATTCATTTAGTAACATGGTTGTCTAGTTGAAACAGGTGTCATTGTCTTCTTTTTAAAATGCTTATTTAAAAAATTATCTAACTTTCAGATTTATGCTTATTCCCCTTGGGTGATTTAATTAACTTTTTGTAACATATTACTTTTTTTATTATGGGGTGTCCAACTTGTGATTTTCCACAGTCATGATAATTTATCACTGATCAATTTTTAATCTTTTACCTTTATTTATTTTTATGTGTACAACATTTTTACTCTTTCCTATTTCAAACAATTTTTTTATGTATATTCTCCAATTGATTTGAAACAATAACAGTGGCCGAGTGCTTAAGACAATTGAAAGTAGTAGATGACTAAAGTGTAGAGATCTAGAGTTCTGGGCTACCACGTTGCGGTCGATCTAACGGTCTAGAGTTTTGGGTGATTTTCTCTAGTTGTAACGTGATTATGCTCTAGAACGCCTTCAAAAGTCCACACCTAAAGCAAAATCCCTTTTAGATATATAACTCTCGTGTAGCTTTGCCTTAATCAATAACCTAATCTCGTAGCAATAACCATTATTGTAACAATAAACTCTAATTTTACTCTGAAAAGGTATTTGCAAAGACTTAGATAACGGGAGACCGGGATAGGCCAAACCGGGGAGAGAGTGGGTACTCAGAGACCGGCATAGGCCAAAGCTGGGCCCGGATCCAGGCCCTTGGTCTTAAGGGAAGCCTAGTCTCATTCTCTACTCAACCTGAATAAGTGATGATCCGAATAATTTTAATCGTCAAATATTATTTCTAGGCACATTCTCAGAAAATTATCTGAAATGAAAAGACGAAATTTCGATTAAAAATTAAGGGGATGGTGGACATTAAAAAGTTTTTTTTTTTTTAATTTAATAAGGTAGGATTGTGAAATTTTGTATTTGAATATATTAAACTAAAAACATTATAAAAAACTGAAAAAAAAATTACAATTTTTTAAAAAAATATTAGTAATTAATTAAAAATTAATTAATTTTTTAGTTTCGAAAAAAATGCTCCATGCGTTTTAATTTTAACTCTTTTTTTAGTAATTTTGTTTTATAATAGCATAAAAATATATTTTAAAAAGTCTGTGTATTGGTTTTCGAATCGAGCGAGTAGTTAATTTTTTAGAAATATTTTCACGGATATATACCAAAATTCCCCGAAATTTTTCAGTTTTGTAAATAAAAGTGAAATTTCATAATCGAAATGTTGACCATATTTAAAAAGGATACACAGATTTATTGTAATATATGAGAAGAATGTTTGTAGTAAATTTTGTACAATTCCGGCCAAAATTAAGTCGCATGGAGCATTTTGAAGGCAAGAAAAACCACAAAAAACTTGATTTGGAGAAAATACAGTTTAAAGTGTCATTTTCCATTTACCTTTAATACCGTCTCTTCTGAATAATTTTATTTATGATTTTACCTTAACAAAAGATATTTTTAAAATAATTTCATCCGAATATTAGCTTATTTTTTAAAACGTTCAATAAAAATTGTGACGTATTTATTTACGCGTTTGTTTGCATTTTTGTGGACTGTCCCTTTTAATTTTTTCAAACCCTAATATCTTTTTTAAAAATTGCCGTAGACATACGCGATTTTTTCTCCATGGTTCAGCTTTAACTGTAGAATATTAGTATGTAAAAAAGAAAAGCACATTTTTAGGGGCCAATTTTGATGATTTCGGTGTCCTCCATCCCCTTAATTTTAATATGGATTGTGCTTTTGTTGAATACATGTATCTGCAATGAATTCAATAAAAATCTCGCAATTGGGGCCAGAGCCGAATCTAGGGGCTGGCGAGGTTCCCCCCCTCCCGGAATGCAAGCGGAAAAAGGGGCGCACACTCAGCAAGAACACGAGAAGTTTAAATATAATTTTACTGTTTTTGTTTTTCATTTTTTAAAAGCACTTTTGTAGGGGAGGATAGATAGAATCTTAGAAAAGTACAATGATTTAGGGTTGGGGGGCGTGAATAGTTATTAAGTTGTTTAAAGTGTACGGGGCCCAGTTTTAACGAATTTCATAGATGGGGGCCCATACTGGTCATAGATCGGGCCCTGCCTAGTTATCCGCCTCTTTGGGGCCTACATTTGCATAAGGGTCCAGGGCCTCAAGAAGTCTTAAGACGACCCTCGTCATTCGGATTGACCCCCCCCCCTAAACTGACAGTCTGGAACCGCCCCTGGATATGGCGTATCTGATAGAACTGCTGCAGCAATTGCATCAGCAGTTCTTCATGACATTAAGTCAGATGTGTAAGTAATAGATAGATCAAAATTGCGCCATGAAAGATCAAAAGGACGCAAAGAAATATTAGCTAAAAATAGAGTTGTCAGTGTTACAGCTATATACTTTGATGGCAGAAAAGATAAAGTTTTAAATGTAGTAAAGAAGGGAGTCAAAAAATACCGCCAAATTATTGTAGAACACATTTCTGTTACAAAGGAACCTAACTGTTTATGTCGGCTACGCTGTCCCAAGTACTGGGACGGCCAAGAGCACAGAACGTGCTATGCATGACTTGTTCTCTTCTGAAAACGTTTCATTGAGAGAAACTGTAGCTGTTGTTTGTGATGGAACAGCAACAAACGCAGGGGAAAATGGTTGTGTAACAAGGTTGTTAAAAAAACGCTTGAATCAACCTTTACAATGGATCTATTGCGTGCAAATCTGCTGATATGACATCAGTTTCAGCAAATAAGTGATTTTACATGAGCGTGTATTCTAGACAGACGTAGTGTTTCCTTCATGCGATTCCATCGACTTATATAAAAGAAAAAAAATGTTTTTAAATGTGCTTTGTAAATTATCGTTTTGATTTTTTTTAATATTTTTTGTGTGGCGAAGTAAGTTACTTTTATTTTCTAAATGCAGAGAATTATTCTTTTCAATACGTACTTTTGATATTATTTTGAACATTCAATATATAGCAACTGAGGTCAATTTTGATAATATAGTTTGATTATTTTGTGGTATTTGATATTAATAAGATATGAAAAGTTATTTATTTTTTATTGAATGTTTGATTGCTATGTTTCATTATTGCAGTTTTATGTCTAGGAAATCAAAATGAAAGTACTGTGAAAAACGAAATGCAAACTAGGATCAATTATTAAAAAAAAAAAAAAAAAAAAAGTGTATGGTATTTTGTTTAGTCTTCTATACATGATAATTTTTGTTTTGAAACTGTATTTGTATAAAATCTCAATATAGCCACACAAGACGTAGAAAATGCGCAGATTGTTTACTGTGTCAACGTTCAATTGGAAGATAAGTGAGAGTTATGAAGTTTTACTGAATCTTTATTTTTTTCTCGTATGACGGCAGTTAAGTAAAACCCGCAAGGTCCTTTATTGCCTGATGTTTGGATAAGTAAGGTTTGGTTGAAAATTTTTTATTGTTGTGAACTTTGTGGACTTGCTCGGAGAATCTATGCTCCGAGCTGCGTTTCAACTTATATAATCTCGGATCACGTGTTCTATACAGTATCACATGTGCTAAAAGAGATGCTGTTATTGGTTGTTAAATTGCCCAGGTCTGCTAGCCTAAGGAAATTCTTGCGAGGTGTGGTGCCAGAAGACCGTGGGAACGAGGGGAGATATATTACTTGCGTTTGAATTAAATTTTAAGTAAACAATCATTAGTTTTAATGTCTTGGATTTAATTTAAGTAATACCAATTTTTAATTCTATGTTGCTATCAAATATTTTATAACCTAGGAATGTGTTTTAATTTGATGTTAGAACTAAATAAATAAATATGCCTTTACATTTTCGAGAATCATTCGAATATTTTAACTATTATTTGAGTTTATAATAAAAATGAAAATATTTTGTCTATTGGAAATTTTATATTGGTACAAATAACCCAGAAATTTACTTTGAATTTTTATTTTGCTCTTTATTAGTCGAGGGTTATTGCATACATAATATCTTGATTTTCATATCTAATTCGTAATTTACATGCGTGCACACCATTCTTTCATGCACATTTCTATAATTTAATTTTTTAATGTTGTTTGTATTGTTGTTTATATTTACATTTAATAGCTAGTATAGTTTGTGTTATTGATTTCTTTGCCAATATTTCCAGATCTTATCTCGAAAAGACAATTGTTTTCTCTTGTAAAATAGCAGGGAAATAGTGATAATTGATAATGTTTGAGGGTTATTTTCAAGAAAAGCCCACCATCGTCACAGAAAGCGCTTCTCCGGCTATTTAAAGAGTTAATGATGATTTTCTTTCTCAATAATGTAAATTACGATATTATAATTCACCTGATAAAGTGAAATTATATCACGAAGAATGACAATTTAAAATCTCAGAATCCTATTTATTTGAAAAAAAAAAATTATGTAACCGAAAAAAAAAATGTGTGTGAATTTTTTTTTTTTGGATCTGAGAATCAAACTCCCGATTTTGACAAATTCTAATTCTTTTATCTTTCGTAATTTCTCTCCTTCTTGAAGCCTTCTGTTCTATCACTCACCTCTAAACTTAGTTTTGGAAGTCATCCCAAGTAGCTGTAAATTTTGCTACTCACTCTTTTTAAACTTCAGCCACCATTGGTGCTGAGAAACAAAAAAGATGTAGAGAACTCCGACAATGACGAAAGACTTTTTGGGATGGCCACTCCTTAAACCCCCCTTTTTCTTTTTTTGAAAAAACTTCCACAGGTATGACGAATGTCTCCCTTCCTTTTTCGCATCTTGTCCTTCACAAGATGTCATTTTTTGGACTGTCATATCCTGTTGGAAGAATAAGTTGGTCCACTACACGGCCACAGCTCCTCCTTCTTATTTGTCAAGGCGCACAGTAGGGAGAAAGCTAACCATTTTTTTTTTACACAAACACTTACACACCCCCTACCTTCTTAAAATTAGAGGTTACAAAGCATCTCGAAATTATGGAGTTAGGGTTGCACCATTCAAACAGGTACGTATCTCAAACACACGAGCATGATTACCCAAAAGAAAAGCCCAGAAAAGCGAATTTAGTTACAAGATAAGTGCCATACAATTTGCATTAAGCCACAAAAAGCCAAAGCCATGAAAAACGAAATAAATAATACAAATAAGAGATCTGATTTGAGAAGGTAGAATTCAAGACATAGCCAAATATTTGAAGTGATTTAGCATAAATTGTATCCAGTATTTTATAATGTAGTCTGAATATTTTTACCTTTTATTGTATTTTATGTGATGTTTTTTTGGCCCATGTGTTTATTAAAATGTATAGTATGTAAGCTGTTATGGTATATACAACCAAATGTGTTCTTTTTATAGCGTTATACAAGAAATAATTTTAGTGATATTTTGTGTGTGATAACTTTGAAAAAACTCTGACATTTTTGAAACTTTAAAAACAGCATCTGCACAAATTGACTGTTGTCTTTGAAGTCCATTGTTGTGGAAGAACTTTCAAATCTTTGTGCTCACATATTATTATTTTTCAGCTGCCTTATTTTTGTGTACTTACAATAATTACTCCAGGTAATTTCTAATGTATATTTAATTTTGATTGAAAGTTATTACATCGTGCAACATGAACTAAATTTCTTTTTCTCCAAAAAAAAATCAGGCTTTTTCCAAATTTTTCTCGCTCTTCTGAGTGAGTCTGCCCTTCAATGCAGGCATTGGTGGTCAGCCTCTTCTCGGACGGGGTGGGATATTCTGTAACATTACAAGTCAAAAGCCTATGAAAACCACATATTTCTGGAACTACGCAGTTTAATTCAGTTTGAACAAAGAAATCCGCGTTCAAAAACTGCAATTAATACACGGTCCCTTGCAATTCCTTTGTAACTTTGTAGACGGTCCCAGCAGCCAGCCACATAGGCGTCTTAAAAGTCATAACAAACCCTGGGAAAACTGCTGCCCAGTTTTAGCTTTTGGCCAATGGTTGCAACGCGTTCGAGGTCATGTGACATGACGTCCAAAGCGTTTATAAGGGCCTGCAACAGATCAGGAGCAGATTTTTGCGTGACTGCAACTGCCTAACAAAGATATATGGAATCATCAAATAAAATTATGTAACCGCAGTTGGAGTCCGTCTCATTCTCTTCCATCGACGGCCGCTATGGCCCAAGGATTTTCACGATCGCTCCCGGCCAGCGACGATCGGCCTCTTCTCTCAACCCATCCGGCCCGATTCCCGCAATATCGGCTCTAATCCAGAGTCCCGAGCCAGCCAGGAGACCTCAACACCCTCGCCTTACCACCGGTTCCACGACATAACTTTCCCGTAGCGCCCGAATGCTACATATATATATATATATATATATATAATGGTAGACGAACGTTATAATGCTTTTTCGTAGTCGGGCCGGCGATATTCGGAAGAGAGACGGCATAGTTTTATTTCATCTTCGGGTTAAGTTCAGCACCGGGGTCTCGTTGTCGGAGGACCGCCGGACGGAGATGCAGGACGGTTTACCCGGGCTGGGGCTGTTGTATGAAAAAACACTCCGGGATTACGATGACATATTTTTATTTGATTTCACATAGTTTTACATGGTAAGTGAAGTTACGAAGAATCTATGCTCCGAGCTGCGTTTCAACTTATATAACCTCAGATCACCAGATCACGTGTTCTATACAGTATCACATGTGCTAAAAGAGATGCAGTTATTGGTTGTTAAATTGCCCAGGTCTGCTAGCCTAAGGAAATTCTTGCGAGGTGTGGTGCCAGAAGACCGTGGGAACGAGGGGAGATATATTACTTGCGTTTGAATTAAATTTAGATCCTGATACAAATCCTTAGTTCAAAACGAAAGTTACTACGCCCTGAAGAATTTTGAAGCAAGCAAATAGAAATTTTGAATTTTGAGAGGATGTTTAATTTTATATGTTATATATATACATATGTTGTGTGTGCGTGAAGAAAATGCATTTTGTATGACAAAAAAATTCCTCATGGGAGGTTATAACCCCCCCCCCCCAGTAGCTACGTCACTGATATATATATATATTTATAAATAATAAGTAAATTACTTTATAGTAACAATCGTTCAGTTTGAATGTACATATATACACACATATATATGTATTTCTAAATATATAATAAATACATCTGTAACTATTATCAATTTCTCTTCGGAACAATCGAGACGACAGCCTTCTGGTTAAGGGTCTCAATTAACAAAATTCTCAAATCAAATCAAATTATATAATTTTAATGGAGGATATCGCCTCCTTGGGTTCGAGGCTATAAAAGTCACGTGACGGTGGAAAACAAACAACCATTTCTCCATAGGCTTATGTGCTGGACTCCTGGTAAAAAGCGCAAAATCAAAAAAATAATAATTATGCCTCTGTATTGTGCTGCCTACGAATGTTTCAATAACTCTCTGGAACCTGTACATGACTGCAAAAAGATATCTCTCCAAAGATTCCCATTAAAAAGTGCTAACGTATTAAAACTTATATAGGCTTTTCACACTTGCGTCGTTCGCGTCGGTTTGACGACGCTCGCGCCAGTTTTGCCTAGTGTGAAAGCAATGTGACACCGGTTTCGCAACGGATCGCTCGAACTACTTAGGGAAGTGGTCTGACGACGCTCAAATCGACTTAACCATCCCAGAATTCTGTGCGATAATCTACTGGCTACTTGGCGAACCTTTAAAAGTCGCCAGGTGATTGTTGTTGATGTTGACCAAAGATATGTGGGAGTGTCTACGCTTCCGGCTTATGGACGGACGCGGAGACATTTCGGCTCTGCGTCCGTCCTATAAACGCATGCGCAGTCATTTTCCACTGTCCCCTGATTAAAGGGGGAAAGCAGTTTTGGTCGCTATCCAATGGAGATGTACGGTGGAAGGCGGTGATCGTAAGGAGACGATGGTAGGTATGTGGTATGTAGAACGTTGTCACATTTGGTATGAACAATCGTGAAGAGCATTGCGTCACTGTATTAAAAATAAAGAAAAGTGTCGACATCCATATTGCGTATTAAAGATATACGTCAGCGAAGTGTAGCACTGTAAAAAGAAAATTTCAGTTAAAGCAACACGATATTCATTTTTTTGAACGCCAGCAAACTAAATCCGATTTCACGAGAATGCTGGGAATCATCACAGATAGCGGTACATCGAGGGAGGTTCACAAAAGAAAAGAAGGAGGCGGTCAACTAATTGTTGACCCATTATGTTGTTACGGAAAGGCATCCGTCTTCCTAGCGCTCGTCGTTTCATTTT
Organism: Cheiracanthium punctorium; assembly: GCA_038373885.1. NCBI lineage: Eukaryota > Metazoa > Arthropoda > Arachnida > Araneae > Cheiracanthiidae > Cheiracanthium > Cheiracanthium punctorium. The sequence continues at coordinate 17,210 of JAWZYV010015342.1, forward strand.
TCTTTTTGAGGAGAGCACGCAGAAAGCTGGAACACAAAGCACAAACTTTTCGAACAAAAATCAGTAAGTCGACTATAAATAATTGGCAGGACTCATCTCCATTTTAGTCATAGCTTTTTATTTTTTCACCATCTGAAGATCAACATTTTGAAACTTTATAATACACCCTCAAATAAAAAGGGAAAACTGGGGAAGCATTCTTCTAAAAATTATTATGGCGTACATGGCATTTCGTGCCTACGTTCCGGTGGCGAAGGTTCCCCACTTAGAAGTGAGGACCTCGCCACACAAGTACCAACTCCGCAACTGCTAAAAAAATGACCGTTAGACTTACTGCTATAGAAAAAGGGAGCTCGATTTTTCTGGAACAATTTTAACAGGTGTTTTTCGAGCAATATGCTTCTTGTGCAGGAGAGGAAAATCGCAAACACATCTGTTTCAGCGGAGCAGAGAAAACATATGCGAGCGAAGGGATGTTATGATTATTCGTTTAGTAGGATAGAAAACTGGCGACAACTGTTATTTTATTTCAAAGCAGCTGAAAGGGAAATGCTTTAGAAGTACGTTAATGCGCTGTAATTGAGAAGGCCAAGAGGAAAAATGAAAGCTTTGAAAGATAGTTATTATTAAAAACTTTTAAATTAAATTTAGAATAGATTATTAGTTTAAATTTAGACAATATTAATTAGGATTTGTGTTAATATTTTTTCATTAAAAAATATGCACGTTGTGTCAACGTGACATATACTCCCCCAAGTTTTCAGAAAAAAATTACATGTTCAGCATAAATATTAAAACAGTATATCAATCAAAGTTCAGTAATATTAAAAAATTGCATAAAGTTCTTGCAGAAAACCTTAAAATTGTCCGTCTTGATTTCACATGATTCAGTCTATACTAAAAAAAATCACGAAATCTGAAACTGTGCTGAGGTTCTTGCATTGCTGATATTGTCAATTGAAAAAGATTGTCAACAGTTCTTGCATATACATATTTCAATAGTATTTGATATCAAAATAAAGATAACATTTCACACAAAAATTCAATAAAATTTTCAATAAAAAGTAACCCGGGATTTGTTATACATATAAAAGGAAAGAGCTCTGTTTTTTTTTTTTGAAGTGGTACCACTTGTAGCCATTCAAAAGGATTTCAATATAACATTGTTCTTATTTAAAATGTAAAAAAAATTGCCATCTTGAAACATACAAAATATATACATTTACTTTATCTCATATTTCACATTATAGAAACAACACAAACTTACTCATGTCTTTAATTTATTTTATTTTACTTATTTATTTATTTAAATAACATTGTGAACAAAAAATTTAAACTTCAAAACTGAAAGGCTTTGGTATGCATTGTACCAAATGAAAATTGCAATTATAGCATTTCAAGGCTAAAACTTTTTGCTGAGTTAGCTTCCCAAAAAGGAAAGCAAAAAAAGGAAAAAATGAAAAAAAATGAGTGCAGTAGTTTGATTTCACTTACATCAAACGGGATTTCTTCCAATTACTGGAGGAGAAGGGGAGGATAGGACAGTAGAAGGAAAAATGTCAATGTTTACCACATTGGGGAATCTAAACTGCCACACCAACATGTCACAAGAGATGGTAAATTAAAAATTATTTTAAATATATTACAGCAGTTAAAAGAAGAAAGGAACAGGTTCAATACAAACAGGTGATCAGGCTGTTCGCATTGAAAGTGCCCAGTAAAAAAACAAAAAAAGTTAAATTAATTTTTACGTGGCCTAAAATTATAAGAGTGCGAAGTAGGAATCTGATAGTGACTATCAATAATAGGCAAGTCATTAAGTAAAGACCTTCGAGGAGGAGCAAGTTTTAACCTATCAATATGCATTTTGCGAATTGAAGTGTCAGGATTATCTAATAATTGAATTGAATAAATAACAGGAGAATATTTTTGTATAACCTTATAAGGTCCAGTAAGATGTTTATTATATTTATCTTTAGACTTTAAGTAAACAATATCACCAGGGAAAAGAAATCTAAGCTTAGCATTTTCATTTTTCTTTAAATTTTGTTCATATTGTGCAGACTTTAGATTAGAATATGTGTCAGTATAAATTCGCTTCAGCGTGGACATTACTTGAGACAGATAATGAGCTTTATCTAAATGTTGAAATTGTAGCTGTGAGTCATACGTGTCAAAAATCATAGGCAATTCTCTTCCAAATTGTATCACATTAGGAGAAAATTGAGTAGAAGAATGTGTAGAAGCATTATACATATTTACATGAATGTTTATAGCATGAGCAAAGTTATAATCATCTTGAATTAGAGCATTTACAGTTGATTTAATTGAGGTATTGATTCTCTCACTAATTGAATTAGCCTGTGGGTGTCCAGAAGTAGTATGTCTTAATTTAATTCCAAAAACTTTGTTAAAGGTTTCAAAAACAGCACTAGTAAATTGAGTACCTAAGTCAGTAAGTATAATGGCAGGTCTGCCAAAAGTTGAAATGTATGAAAATAAACAGTTAGCAACAGCATCAGTAGTAATAGAGTTTAATGGATAGAGCTGTAGAAAACGAGTAAAATGATCAATTATTGTAAGAATATGTTTTCCATTATTTAGAGGTCCAAGAATGTCCATGGAAATTACTTCATTAGGTTTTTCAGGTATGTGATTATTTTGCAAAGGAATAGGTGGAGTAGCATGAGATTTTAAAGTTATGCATTTAGTACATGAATTAATAAAGTTAACTGTATCAGCATACATACCAAACCAAAAATAACGCTGTCGAAGAAATTCATATGTTTTTGCAATACCAAAATGTGGTAAATGGGCAATAGCCAAAACTTTTTTCTTTAGAGAGTTAGGAACAACAATAGTAGGATGAATTTCCAAAGATGAAGATTCTTTAGCATAGTACAATAATTTATTATGAGGATGTAGAAAATAACATTTATTGTTGTTGCTGTTGTTATTAGATTTCAAATCACTTATAATTTTTGAAGTAGTTTTGTCTTTTTGTTGTTCATCAAGAAATGTTTTACAAGAAATTTCTAAAAGTGGGTCTTGTGGTGAGGACTGTGAGACGTTTAAATAATTAATATGTTCAAAATTATCAGGTGTTTCAGAAATTGCATCATCAATGACAGGAAGTACATCATTATTTAAATTTAGAGTGCTTGGTTGAGAATTTATGTCATGGTGTGGTGGCGTTTCTTCAAGACGTGAAAAGTAATCAGCCAAAAGATTTTGATTACCAGGAATGTGTTTGAAATTAAAAGTATATTCACTTAATTCGCATAGCCATTTTGTAGTGAGATCAGCAGGAGAAGTAGTTTTTCTATAGTGCTTTAATGGTTTACTGTCTGACATAACAGTAAATTCTCGATTGTATAGAAAATGTTTAAATGCTAAAACAGAGTCATGTAGAGCCTTTAATTCAATTTTTATGGCTGGATAATTTCTTTCAGATTTAGATAAAGATTTGCTAAAGTAAGAAATAGGATGTAATTCACCATTAAATTCTTGTAAAATGACACCAGAAATTGCTTGATGACTACCATCAGTATTCAAAATGAAAGGTTTAGACCAGTCAGGTAAACAAACAAAAGGTTTAGTGAAGAAAATTTTCTGTAGTTTATTGAATGCTTCAGTGTGAATGTCAAGCCATTGAAAACTTTGTTTAGGACAAGTTAACTGGACAAGAGGATGTGTTAGTTCAGCATATGAAGGTATTAAATTTCGATAAAATCCACAAACTCCTAGAAAGCGTTTAAGTTGTCTTTTTGTTTTAGGAATTGGAAAACCAGTAATTTTGATAATATTGGAGGAAATTGGTGAAATTTTATGATTTGATAAATGAAAGCCCAAATAATCTATTTCGGTAAGATGGAATTGACATTTATTTGGGGATAAAGTAATGTTGTTTTTGATTAGAGTATTAAGTAAGGCGTCAAGTTTTTGAAGAGTTTCCTCAAAAGAATTTGAACCAATAACAATATCATCTTGATATGCCATAACTCCTGAAACCTCAGACTCTTGTAAGATATTGTCTATTAAAGCTTGAAATGTGCTGGCAGCAGTTTTTAAACCAAAAACAAGGCGGTTGCTGCGAAAAGTACCCCAAGGTGTAGTAAAAGCAATAATATCTCTGTATTCATGAGGTAAGTCAATTTGCCAATATGCACTACATAAATCCAGAACAGTAAAATATTTATAGTTTGATAAATTGGAAATAATTGTAGAAATTTTTGGTAGTGGGTAAGCCGATGGTTTTAAGATAGCATTTAAAAGTCTTAAGTCGAGTGCCAGTCTGAATTTCGGTTTAGAATTAGGATCTAGAGCTTTCTTTTTTACTAAAAGCATAGGAGATGCCCATTCCGTGGGAGTTCTTTCAATGATACAGGCTTCCTGGAGTTCATTTAGTTGTCTCAGAGCCTCATCTTGTAAGGATTGAGGGATGGGAAATGGTAAAGTCCTAATTGGGAATTTATTTATAAATGATAACTGTGGTTTAATTTTATCTGTGTGTCCCAAGGTTTTCAAAGATTTTGAAAAAGCAGAAAAATGGTTCATTAATATTTTTTTTATTTGGTTTTGTTCATTGTGAGTTAAATGTTTCAACTCAAAGTCATTTTCTGTAAGCTCACTCTTTCTTTCTTGAATTATTTCATCAGAGGCAGTAATAAGATTGACATGGTCATCAGGCATATTTGTGTGAATATTTAATTGAGCTTCATCAATGGGACTTATAGTTCCAATACTCATTGCTTTGTTTAAGTGTATGGTTTCATCAGAATTATTTTTTACATAGATATAAAAATGGGGATTTTTAATATCAGAATTATCAATGGAATGTATTGAATCATAAATTTCAAGTTTTAATGATTGTATATTAGGTTCAAACAAAAATTCAGTATACGGACAGTTATGCAGATTAAGTTTTACATATTGAAAATCATCAGGATGTAAAATGATTTTTTTATCAAGTTTAATTGTAAGAGGCATGTCATTACTTAACTCTTGTGTAATAGTAGGCGATTCAGAATTAGTCATGTTATTTATAGTGGTTGTATGAATTTCCCTGTTCAGATTCTGATTTTTCATTAAGGGAACAAGCACGTCACCAATCGAAACAGTTCCAGAATGTGGATTTAATTGTAAATTAAATTTTTGGATAAAATCAAATCCAAGAATACCCTGAAATTGAGATGAAATGGTCACATTGGTGATGAAAAAGTGATGTCTAAAATGTTTATTATTTATTTTAAATGAAATATCAACACAACTAGAAAAGGCAACCTCAGAGTTAATTGTACTAATTTTAACAGAACGTGAAAGAAATTTATAATTAATTGCATGTTTTAAATCATTAAAAACATTCTGTGATAAAATACATAAGGATGAGCCACTATCTATGAGGATAGGAATATTACTATTATGTAATTGAATTGGAATAATTGGAAGTTTAAATGAATTATCAGAGACACTTGCAATAATTTGGCATTCATCCATCACAAAATTATCAGTTTGAGATTCAGAATTCTTACAAATTTTTATAGGTTGCAAGGTTTGAGTATGTGTTGATTTTTGTGAAGAAAAAGTGTCTGGATGAGAAAAAGTCATAGGAGAAACTCGAGCATCGGGGGCTAGGGTTCTCATAGGTGGAAGTTTTGACGTAGCTGGTTGGGGTAAGGTCACTTGAGAATCTCGAGTACCAGCACCAGGAGTTCTCATTAGCAGTTTAAATGATCATTATGTGGTAAAAAGGAAGTTGCATTCGTATTGGAAAATTGTGATACCACATTTTGTTGAGAGGCATCACTAGTAGGCAAATTTTGGAACATAGGATTAGGCTGAGTTATGGTCTGAATTGGAATCAAAGAATTTTTCATTTTGAAACATTGGTGGACATTATGCCCTTTTTTGTAGCAGAACTGACATGTTATAGAATATTTCTTAAAATTATTTGCCTTTGATTGTCTAGGAAAATAGTTGTTGGAATTTTTGAAATCTCTATTATTATGCCTAGATTTATACTCAATGTTTCTATAGTTGTTATGAATTCGTCTGTTATAAGGATGACTGCGTTGAAATTTAGAGTAATTGTGTTTATCAGAAACATTATCCTTATTATCATCTTCGAGTTTATTGATTAGTTCTTTTAGCGAGTTTACTTCCTCGGTTAATGATTTTATTTGGGAGGACTGAGCTCGAGGTGGGGAATTAGCAGAATTAATTTGCTGCAATTCATGAGCTCGGGAAACAGCCTTATCATACTTATTTACTTTTTCGATTTGTAATATTTTTCTGATATCTCGAGGAATTGCATTAAGAAAATGATTAAATTTTATCGCATCTAACGCTTCTTTATCAGATATGTTGCTGTAAACCTTCTTAGTAATTAGATCTAAGCGATGGGATAGGTTCAGCATGGATTCATTAGGAAGTAAATTTAGACTATGTAACTGGCTTATATTAGCCTGAGTATTATTAGTTCCAAAGAAATTTTGAAATTGTACATGAATTTCATTAATAGTTTTTGCCTCAGCAAAAAAAGGAGATTCTGCATAATATTGCAGAGCAGCACCTGAAAGCTTAGTACTTAGAAATAATTTTGTTTGTGCATCATCCCAATTATTTAAATTCTGTATGTCCTTTACTTGCTTAAAGAAAAATTCCAATAAATGAGGTTCTCCTTGAAAAGGCAGAATATTAAGAATGGCTGTATTAGACATATTTGTCGATTTGGTTATTTTATTTTTACCTTTTGAACTCGTTTAAAATTATGCACAGATAAAAATATGATAAAATATATAATTGCTACTTATCAATTCTAAGTGCACAAAAAACATTTTTAAATCTGCTTAATTTATTTAATTGGTTTCAGCAGTATACTCAGAAATAATCAACTATTTAGATATATGCAGAAAAATATAAGATAAATATATGCAAAAAAATGTAAATAATGTTCATTATTTCGAAGAAAATTTCTTTTTATGAAATATATATACGCATATATTTATAGCAAAAAATCAATCATAATAATATCAATCACTTTAATCAAAATTCAAATAATGCATAAAACTATAATACTAGATATATTTATATGAACACTTACTCGTAAAAGAAAAAAAAGGTGTTAACACATAATATAATAAAAATTTTAAAAAAAGGTTGGGATCCCAGCAAACAATGAAAATTAAAAAGCATGAAGTGAAATGGAGACCTCTTAAACGCAATATTTTTTCTTTTGCTTCGTCACCACGCCGCAACACAAAAAAAAACAAACAAACACACTCAGTAGCCCGAAAATCACGACGATTTTAGCACATAGTTGATGGAAGGAACGTGCCTGGTTCACCGGCACCAATTTTATCCAATGGAGATGTACGGTGGAAGGCGGTGATCGTAAGGAGACGATGGTAGGTATGTGGTATGTAGAACGTTGTCACATTTGGTATGAACAATCGTGAAGAGCATTGCGTCACTGTATTAAAAATAAAGAAAAGTGTCGACATCCATATTGCGTATTAAAGATATACGTCAGCGAAGTGTAGCACTGTAAAAAGAAAATTTCAGTTAAAGCAACACGATATTCATTTTTTTGAACGCCAGCAAACTAAATCCGATTTCACGAGAATGCTGGGAATCATCACAGATAGCGGTACATCGAGGGAGGTTCACAAAAGAAAAGAAGGAGGCGGTCAACTAATTGTTGACCCATTATGTTGTTACGGAAAGGCATCCGTCTTCCTAGCGCTCGTCGTTTCATTTTTCTTTTTGAGGAGAGCACGCAGAAAGCTGGAACACAAAGCACAAACTTTTCGAACAAAAATCAGTAAGTCGACTATAAATAATTGGCAGGACTCATCTCCATTTTAGTCATAGCTTTTTATTTTTTCACCATCTGAAGATCAACATTTTGAAACTTTATAATACACCCTCAAATAAAAAGGGAAAACTGGGGAAGCATTCTTCTAAAAATTATTATGGCGTACATGGCATTTCGTGCCTACGTTCCGGTGGCGAAGGTTCCCCACTTAGAAGTGAGGACCTCGCCACACAAGTACCAACTCCGCAACTGCTAAAAAAATGACCGTTAGACTTACTGCTATAGAAAAAGGGAGCTCGATTTTTCTGGAACAATTTTAACAGGTGTTTTTCGAGCAATATGCTTCTTGTGCAGGAGAGGAAAATCGCAAACACATCTGTTTCAGCGGAGCAGAGAAAACATATGCGAGCGAAGGGATGTTATGATTATTCGTTTAGTAGGATAGAAAACTGGCGACAACTGTTATTTTATTTCAAAGCAGCTGAAAGGGAAATGCTTTAGAAGTACGTTAATGCGCTGTAATTGAGAAGGCCAAGAGGAAAAATGAAAGCTTTGAAAGATAGTTATTATTAAAAACTTTTAAATTAAATTTAGAATAGATTATTAGTTTAAATTTAGACAATATTAATTAGGATTTGTGTTAATATTTTTTCATTAAAAAATATGCACGTTGTGTCAACGTGACAGTCGCCAACCAGGGGTTTACGGATTTCATCGCCAACGTGCCAATAATGGCCCACAGGGTTGCAAATAAGGCTTCCCGCGTTTTCATTTTAACGGTCGTTTCGTTGATTACGTGGTGTAAGCTGTAGTCCGATGGATGATATTAAAAAAAAATATGCTTGATAGAAGGAGGTAAATATTGCTTTTTTTAAAAAAGAAATATAGTTTTCAGATTATTAAGGAATAGGTTGTTTGTGTGCATTTTTCTGCGTTCAATTTTCCTTGAATATGTATCTCTATTGTGTGTTCAATTTCTGAATGTGATTTACTGGCCGTAAATTTGTTTATTGCATTGCAACCTGATTTTCTCTTTGTTATTATTTTATTTTTAAACGTAAAATTGATTAAAAATGTAAAGATGTGTTAATATTTTCGTGAAATTTGATATTTGTATAATTCACATAGGGACAGTTACAAAAGATATGCTGACATTTCCTATTCAAAATGAAGCTTAATAATAATACAGGTACATTCAAAAGACAAACTATAAATTTATATTTAATGTGTGTAAAATGTCGATTGACATTTTCATTTAGCGATTGCAATTTATTGTAATTCGATCATCAATTTAAACAATATCTGTATATTCTCTTTCATTTGTTGCATTAATTAAATTGTTTATTCTTTATCATTTAGAAGTATAATGATTTTAATCAATGATTTTTTTCACTTATCTTTTAAGTATTTTTGTTGTATCCATGGGTATTTTTTCCTAATCATGTAGTAATTAATATTGTTGGAAATAGTTTGCATTTACACACAGTAAATTGCTGTTAAAATCTAATTAAAATCTTTCAAAATAGGTAATTTAACTCTGTGATTTTTGCTTGCCTTCTCCCTTCCCTTCTGAAAAAATAAGAAAATGGGTTAGATGTAATTTTGAATTTTTCTGTAAGTAGCTTATTTGATTAATTCCTTCTATTTGTTACATACTAAAGATGAACAATTTTTCATAGAGATTTTAAGTTGCTTGCAAAAGATTTACATACCTAAAAAAGCAAATTCGCCAAAACAAAACCTAAGCCAGTCGAACTTGCTACCCCTCCTCTCAGATCAAACTTTATTATAGACAGCCAGTTTCTTTGACTCAATAAAAATAATTTTTTAATAGAGAGTACAACTTACCTGTTTCTAATCTTCTGAATTATTTGAATATGAAATATATATATATAGTACAACAATTACAAGCCCAATCATGTTTTTGCTTAATATACCTTGTGGTCTAAAATTTTTCAGTTATCATTTATTCATTGTATTATTTGTTTCCTTAAGGTTGTGAATTCATTCATTTATTGCTTTTGGAAAGTAAAGTTTCGCCACGCAACATGTAGCTGAAAGAAAAGCCAGCTGGTGTGTTCAGAGTCTGGATGATTTTCCTTTCCTGTCTCTGAATGCGGTCTTGCTAGCACATAAAAAGATGAACGAAGGAAGATATTTGAACCTGGAAAATAGAATGCTGATAACATCATTGTTTTGCAATGAGATTCCTGATACGGCATCTGCTTCAGAAGTAGGTCTTTAAAAGGTAACCTTTATGCTACTAAATCTATATTGTTACATTGACCTTCATGTTTCTCAGCTTATGAAACACATTTACTTATTTATTACAAAAATACTTTTATCATCCAAATTTAATCTGTTATTTTTTTTCTGAAATAAGCTGTTCATTAAAAAAAAAAAAAAAATCCTATTTTGGAATGGATATTAACAAAGTAAGTACTAAATAGATATGTAAAATGAATAATTGAATTAGTTTTGTAAATAATTAATCCTTTGAGCATTTTGGAAAAGGGAAAAGTATGGTTGCGTATGAAAGAAGGAGGTTGTTAAGTGGCTAAACCCACCGAACCCAAGAATAACCTGTTTCTTCACATCATTGGAAAGATACAACAGTAAAGTATCATAAGCTGTGTTGTATTTAGACCATGGCTAGTGGGGCATAAATAACTGTCCGTGACGTGACCAAAAATACCATGTAAGTATTGTCTAACATCCTTTTCATGCATTCAGCCGTGTTTTTTAGCATGCTTCCAAATATTTTGTTTCTCAGGGAAACAACCAGCTGATTCAGCAATGACAAAATCAATTTCTGTGTAAACAAAGTAATCACAACTTAAGAGATGATTCTTGTATAAGAGGAGCAATATAAGGGATTGTTGTAAGATTCTAATAGGTGCATATTGGTCATTCAGAGATTGCAAATAATATGATCCCTAAACACAAATTAAAAATAATAATAATAATAATAACAATAAAATGTCAGAATTTCTAGACAATCAATTTATCACTTAATCAAAGTAATGAAGGCATGTAGAATTTTCTTTAGTAAGAGGTCCACCGCATTTAAGCTATAATACCAGCAACCTTTAAAAAGAGCCTTAGACTATATTTTACAAAAAACCTTTTTTACTTTTCAATAAAGTGTTCACGATTTTTTCTATATTTGTCCATCATGCTGTATTTGCTATAAAAATGCATCAACTGCTACAAAATTTTTCATGTAATTCATTAATATGAACTCTAAAAATGATCTGCTTGACATTAATAGTTTTTTTACACATCCACTTTAAACTATTAGCAGTCTTTGCTTAAAATGCCTTATAATGATACTCATCTATTTTTAAAAAAAAGTGCAAAAGCACAATGCTAAGCTCTTGAAAAGCATTCAGAGACCCTCTTGAGACTGCAGTTTGGCAATCTCATGTCTGTGTCACCACTCCATTCCTAGAAAGTCATCCATAAGTTGATGTCTGATGAGTGTCATTGAAGGATCACCGTGTGTGACGGACAGTGTTTTTCTCATTCTTTATAAGTGCTACGTATTATAAATTTTATGTGCCACATGCCATAGTCATAGATTTTGACTTGGTCTTGAGAGAATCAAACTGGGCACCACAAATAGTTGCTGCTGTGAGCTGAAAGATATGGGTTCAATTTTTATAGATCATCAATAAAATTAGTGAGTGGTGGGAGTTGGAATCAAACCTGAGCTATAAAAAGTAGTGTAAGGCATTAAACCAGTAGTGCCAGTTCTCTAGCCTTCAAATGCCGATATTCAGTTTTGTCAAGATGGTGATTAGCATGTCTGCCCCAACCTTAACCTTTTAGTACACAGTTTGCAGTGCATTTAATATGCAAAGCTGCATATCCATACACCCTTTCAAAAAATATGCGATTGCAAGTCAATTTTATTATAAAGGGTTGTTCTTTATAAAATGTGGATTATGTAGTATATAATAATTTCTAACATTTATTATCAGCATGCTTTTTTTTCAAAAAATCAATCAGTTGCTCATAAAATTAACATAGGAAATTTCTCTCACAATCAAATACCTTTTGGGGTGCATGAACTATAAATATTGATCTTTCTAGAAAAATATGTGTAGTAAAGAGTTAAAGATTACAAGTTCTGAAGTTTCATACTTCATTTCACCCTAATCAAAGGACCTGTGTTCGAATTCATACTTTATTAAAGAACACCTCTTACATGGAACAAATATGAGCATTAATTCTCTAGTATATATCTTGAGGTAGAACATGTGATCACAAAATCAAGAAAATGGCATGTGTACTTTTTATCCATTTGGATAAAGCCTGTAGTCACAACTCTTGAGTTCTTTGTTTGATACCAACTTCCTCCATGTGCTCCTTAGTTATTGATAACCTGAATAAACTCGTATCCTTCATTTCTCTATAATGAAGTCTAGTGGCAAAAACAGCACAATTCTGTCCTTAGACACTAGTGATCCTGTGACAGGTGACATATAAAGTCTGCAATAAAAGGTCTGGGTCCATAACCTATGATAGCCGGTCCACTCTACTTGTGGTATATGCAATCTTAATGGGCCAGCGTTATGTTAATGACATTCTTGGACCCCACGTGGGACCTATCCTAAATGGTCTACCAGGGGCAATTTTCCAGCAACATAAAGCTTATCCTCATACAGCTAGAGCTGCTCAAGACTTCCTATGCCGTGTTCAGACTCTTCCATGGCCGGCCCGCTCCCCCGACTTCTCCCCTGTAGAGCAACGCATGTGATCAGCTGAAATGCCAGATGCCACCGTGTCACTCTGTATATTATTTGAAGGTGGCTGCTCAAGATTTGTGGGCTCATCTGCCTCAGCACAATATCAGATGTCTAATTAACTCAATGCCAGACCGTGTTGTGGCATATATTGCACCAAGAAGCGGTCCAACACACTATTGAAATTGCCCTATATTTGTGTCATTGCACACTCTGTATTTGTTTAATTGTCTTGATTTTGCGATCAAGTGAATCTCTCATCTATATGTCTATTAAATTATTTTCTTTCCATCTGATGCTTTCTTCTCGGGACACTATTTTCAATATTACTGAGTGTGCTGTAATTGTGTGGAGCAATGAACGGTGGACTTGTGAGGCTGAGCAACACAGTATTTTGTCGATTCTAGCAATGAGGCTAAAGGACCATGCCTAATATTCAAAATGTATTTATCTGACAAAAAGGTCATCATGTACTGATAGTGAAAATACAATGGCAGCCATTCTGACATCTGCATAAAATAATACACAATCATCTGTCCTTTAAGTGACATCACATTGTTGCAAAATACTTATCTGTCTGATTAATAAGTTTAAAAGTCTATTGTGTAAGGACTGTTCCAGTAATCAGTCTAGTTAACAGGACAAAACATGAACTTTATTGGTTGTAGAAATTTGATTAAAAATATCTATTGCCAATTCACGGAAATTATCAAGCAATAACATGATTTTAAACAATCAGCTAATCTTCAGAGCGTAAATTACAGAAATACAATGGGATTTCCTGATTTTTCTGAATGGGGTTTTCTCCCCTTTCTTTTAATGATTTTATGATGACTGTCTCCTCTATCTTGTATATTTCATCTTGATGGGGCTTTCAAGATTAAGTTTGAAAGGAAGCTTGTGACGAGGACTGGTTTTTATCCCGCGAATTCCATGTGGTAAGGCGTTATCCGACCGGACAAACGATATTCATTTTTCCGGCCAAGATGTAGCACGTGCGTTTGCGATCTCGTGTCGTCGCACTACTCCGCCGCGCAAGAGTCAGTCAGAGGCTAATGAACGATGTTCCTAGCGTTATGGACATAGCCACGCATTGTATGTGTACTTTGTAAAAGCGAGAGATGGATGGGATTGGTGCTGGACCTATCTGTGATTGGAGGCAAGAAAGAGAAATGCGTGTTCAGTTGTCTGGGTCATAAATGAAGGGAAGCGCGTGGCGTGGACTGATTTTGATCCTGCGAGATAGATTAAGGCGTTGTCCGACCGGGCAAAGGTACCAAATTGCCGAGATGTAGTGTGCGATCTCGTGCCGCCTCAAATTTATTCTGAATTTCTAATTTTTCAGTATTTTTTTCGCAAACATAACCTAAACAGCAGTGCCGTGCGAAAAAAGGCCCTATAACTGCCTTTATAAGATTATTGTTTTTCCCTTTAACAATCATTCGAGTGTAGTAAATGATTATCGTTTTGTGAAATGATGGAATATTTCAAGTAAAATAGAATATAAGGAAGACGCCCAGGCAGGCCCTGATAATAGCACGAGCACTTGTGGGTCCGTGCCCTAGAAACACAAGCAGAAATAGGAACTTAAGTTAAGACCTATATATAAAGTCACAAAATTTTAAAAATGCCTGTCCACAAAATTGTTATAGTCATTCCCTGGCGACGCCACGAGCAGTTTTCGCCATATAAAGCAATGAAGCCGGAGGCAGGAATTGAACTTCTACCAACATATCCTATTTGCAGGAACAACTGTCTTCCAACAAGGCGTGGCTTTACCCAACGATATCAATTTCTAACAAAAGCGTTGCACACTAGATGACTTCAAAACCTCTCGCTCGTGGCGTCCCAATAAACCCGTTTCTACCTTTGGAATACTGATGTGTTATCTTCCAAGTAAAGTTTCAGTTTAAACCGAGATACTTGATTTTCCTCTCTCACAGATTCTGAACTATGACGACTTTAGCTTATTATAGTCAGATATGCTGCTACAGAGCAAACAGCAGGATTGAGCAGATCCCGAAAATTTTCGATTGGATTAAAGAACAATTTGCATTAAAGGGTGGACATGGTCCAACAGGATAGTTATATATCTATCTTCATGCCTAGTCCCATCCACAACGATGAGTAGTAGTTATCTGTCCAGTTGGGTAACAGCTGCAACTGATGTCCTTCTTTTGGTACCATCTCCCTCCACACTTTTCTTTTAGTTCTGCATCTGGTGTTGTCTTATATTTATTAGAGTACAGCCACAAATCATATATCTTTTTTTATGAAGATGTTCTAAATTGTGCGAAACAGTGAATCATCGCACTCTGGAGTACCACTGAAGCAGAAGTTAACAGCTCAATTAGGGGCAACCGTCCATGCAACGAGACTGGAGAACGACGCTAATATTTCATAATGTATCAGCTCTAGAGATCAACTGGTTCAAGTAATAAAGGGAAAAAATCTACGAGAGCCTTATAAACTTGTTCATTTACAATTTACATGATTTTTAGTTATAGGAATCACTGTTGAGCATAACAAGAGAAAACTTGATGTCTCCAGAAGGTAGACATAGTAGTGACAAGCGCATATGTAGAATGATAGATACTTAAATGATATTTTTTCCCATTTGTTTTAGAAAAAATCTATTTTAAAAAATATACTAGTATCTACACAGTCCAGTCACATTAATGTGACCACTTTATCAAAAGCCAGAATATCCCGATTACTCAGAGCGGATCGCTGAGAGACGCGCAGGGAGAGAGTCACTTAGTTGTTGAAGGTGTTCACTGGAATATTCTAGGGTCCATGTGGACTCCAGTGCAGTGACCATCTGCGATAGGTTACGCGATTGGGGGTCCATGGCACGAACTAACCCGATCGAGGGATCCTACAGTTTATCGATTTTATTTAAATCCGGACAGTTGCCTTCTACAATGATGAGTGCGCCCAGAGAATGCGATGAAAACATTCCCCAGACCATAATGCTCCCTCCTCAGCAAACGTTCGCTGAACCGTCGTCTCGTCGTAAAGAGACTTATGGTAGCCCTTTGGTTCATCTGGGTGGTCAGTTACTCAATGGTTGCACATCTGTACGTCATCCTGATCGTCAAGACAACACGTCTGTTCCTGATGTGTTCCCACACAGGGCAATTCCCTCCCCCTCCCCTCGGCCTAGATCTTTCGCTCAGATAATTGGCAATAACAGCACAATTACATCCCTCGGACCAACACCACACTAAAGATAAGGTCTTTGGACTGCATTCAGACGTCACAGAGGTTCGGCCGAACCTCTGTGACGTCCTCTCCTAGTAGCAATGACTGCTTGTTTTCTGCTCGGCCGTTCATCGACTCATCGTTAACTCATCGAATTCAGTCATCGGCAAGTGCACTTTTGTTTTTCTGCAATAGATAAATTTTTATTCATGGATAGAAGTGATCTAGACGAGCAGTTTCGCAGATGGGAAACCGACAAGCAATATCTTATCCGAAACTGTAACTCTGCAGTCATCGGGCCATGCAGGTCTCCCAGTGTTTTACCTCTTTATTATTACACTAAATTATGTGAAAATTTCACAATACAACAACATTTTTAGCTACACAAGCTATTTTACCTCAAAGGGGGGCAATTCCCCCCTTTAGGAACGTAGCGAGAAAAAAAATTGGAGGTGGGGGGTCAAAAATGGTAAAAGGACAGAAATTCACAAAAAACCTTGATTATTATGATCGAGAATCGAAATTTAGGGGGGGGGGGCGGCGGCCTCCTTAAATTCCTATAAATATTTGCGTAATTTAGATGTGTCCCCTTCCACAAAATTTAAATTTGAAAGAAATATTTACAAAAAAATGTAAGTGATTATTATATAAAATAGTTTGTAATATTTAAATAATTAAAAAAAAGAAAAGAAAATCTATTTGAGCGTCAGCTGCATTATAAGAATAACGGAAATTTCATTCAAATGAGCTATTCTTTTGACACCTACTTAACGTAAAAAGCAAGAAGAGGAATCAGTTAATTTTTAAAAGTTATCCAAGAAATATGAAAGTTAAAATCGCACTAAAATTCCTATAGAGAATTTCAATTTCAATGAATGGACTTTGAAATTTTGACAAAGTGCTGTTCAGCCATTATTAATAATAGTCAAATTATTCAATTGGTAGGAAATTTCACTTTTTACCAGTGTCTGTAAGTAGCAACAACTTTCAAAATTAATAATTAAAAAACAATATTGCAAGAGCTCTTTCACCTACGTCATTATCACTACGTCACACCTTAGCAACCAACTTTTTTTGGTCAAACATTCGTTCATAGGTTAATAATGCCTTCAACTGAATAAGAAGTTTATTTGAAAAGTTCGTGGAATTTATAATTTTCAAACATGGGCACGTCCTCAATGTTTGTTTCAGAATTGGGCACACCAAACAAATTTGTCCAAAAAATTTTTTAACGGTCAATGGTAACCAAACGTCCTCAATTTCAAACTTTTTTTAAAAATTGTCCTCAAAATGTAACAAACACAATTGGAGAAAAAGTTTTAGTTAAAAGATATTTCTTCAAATTAAAAAAAAAAATCATGTTTCCCCCCTCATATGTCCCCAATTTTTGTTTCATAATTGGAGACACTACACTACACATATTTGAGCCCAATTCCTGGTTCGAAAATTTATCCAAAATATTTTAACATGACCAAATAGGATGTCGACATTTCAATTTTTTACATAATGATTTTAAAAGAAATAATTCCTTGTTCAAGAAGTTGACATCAGAATTTTATCTATTATTGCTGGTATTAGCAAAATCGAAAAAAGTCGCAAAAATGGGTTAAGGTAAAGCAAGGGCGGCTCCAGGCTGAATTTTCGGAGGGGGCCATTGAACTCTTTAGATAGTCTATAAATTGTTTAAAATGCCATTTGAACGTGAGGAATGTGAAGTATACGAATCTAATGTTCAAAAACAAAAAGTTCGGAGGGGGCTATGGCCCCTTCGCTGGAGCCGCCCTTGAGGTAAAGTGACCAGATTTTTGAATGTAGAATCGGAGACATCTTCCGATCTTGAAACAAAACTGGGGGCATGTATAATTAATGAAAGAATTATCAGTAATTTAATTAAAAAACAACGCAATAATTAAAAATTGTCCCCAATTCCTGTTTCACATTTTGGAGGCAATTTGAAAAACGTCCTGAAATTAGGGACTGTCGCCGGAAAATGGGGACGTTTGGTCACCTTATATTGAGGTGACCATACGTCCCCAATTTCCGTGTTACTTTGTGATTTGTGTAAGGTGACCAAACATCCCCATTTTCCGACAATCTGCGATTTCAGGACGTTTTTTAAATTGTCCCCAAAATGTAAAACAGGAATTGGGGGCAATTTTTAAGTGCAGCAGTGGTATTAACCCTTTAATGTGCATGCCCTCTCTAGCACACAACTCTAGCATTTTCATTCATAATAAATACATTTGATTTCAATATAATACTTGAGGAGGACGGACATACACTGACAAGCCAAAACATTATGACCACCCCCAATTTTTCAATGAACTCGTCTGGATCACATGGAGAGCACGTAATTAAGTGGGAATGGTATTTATCTGCTGGTGAAGGTAAAAAATCATTCTTGCACTAATCTTTGTGAGTAATGGGAAAGGCTGTTTATTGAAGCAAATTTGATAGAGGGCAGATTGTAATGGCGCGAAGACTCTTGATTTTTTCTTCATCATGTTAATAATTGTGTCAGGGCACGCTGTCTTCCAGGAGAACAGCTGCTCCCCTCTTGTACAGCAGGCTATATATACACAGATTGCAGGCTGGTGGTATTATGCTTTGAAGGATGTTCCCTTGGGCAGAACTGGGACCCATAGTTGTGGTAGAACAGACCAGGAATGTGGTGGACTATCTGAATATTATCGCGGATCAGTTGCACCCTTATTTGGCATACGTCTTCCCATCAGGAAATGAAACCTTGTGCCATGTTACAAGGCTGGAATTGTGTTAGAGTGGTTCGATGAGCGTAACGATGAATTCCAATTAATGTCCTGACCACGTACTCACCAGAGCTCGAACACCACCATGTTCCAATATCTCGACTTTGGGTAACCACTACTTAAATATTTAGTACAACCTGTTTCTAATAACTTGGTGTTTCTTCCAGTACCCAGTAGGAGATCATAATGTTTTGGCTCTTCAGTGTAGTTACACAAGAACCCTTTCCTATTTTGCACAGATAATTTCCCATAAAAATTCTCGATTATTTGTAAAATGGATGTCAAAATTATTATCAGTACCAGTATCTGCTGAGAACTGGAGAATATGAAAGATATACGAGGGGGGAGTCAGAAAATGAGTTTCCCTGTCGTCTTCGGTCAGAGTTGTGTATGAAAGTCAAAAAATAGAATGAGACATGAAAGATAAGATATAACTTTATATTTCCACATAAGTACCAAGTACGTTGAGACATTTGTCATACCGCTTGATATGCTTCAATAAGCCCTCCAGGTAAAATTCAGGTCTTTGCACATGAAAGAAGCATTAAATGGTTTCAGCATTTCTTCCAAAGCGCCTTCTGCCGAGATTCTTCTTCAAAGCCGGAAACAGATGGAAGTCACTTCGTGCGAGATCAGGACTGTATGGGGGATGATGTAGCTGCTCCCAACCAAGAATTGCAATACGGTTTTGCATTGCTGTCACCGAATGTGGTCTCGCATTGTCATGCAACATCAGAACGCCAGGCCACTTTTTCTGTATTGCCTCTTTCTATTTCAAAAGGATGTCACAGTACCGTGTAGCATTGATGGTTTCAACCTCCAAATAGTCCAACTCCAACAAAACACCATGGCATCTTAGAAAACTGTGAGGTGCACTTTACCTACAGAGGAAGTTGTTTTGAACTTCTTTAGGACAGGCGATAACATATGTTTCCACTCCATTAATGCGGCCTTCGTTTCGGGTGTGAAATGGTGGATTCATGTTGCATCTCCTGTCACAATCCTAACCAGAAAGTCATTGCCCTCTTCATGGTAATGCACATGATGTTCCAGGCTGACTGCCATGTGTTGTTCCATGAATGTTGGGGTCAGTTGTCGGGGCACCCATTGTGCTGACACTTGCCTGTATAATAGGTGCCAATTTGCTAAGGTGGAAAATCTGTAGTCCTAACACGACATAGCGCAGTAGCGCACTTTTTTCAGTGAAAAGATAACATACACTATAAATATGCAGATTTTTTTTAAATGTGAAAATAAACAAAGAAATTATTTATTTATATCAATAAATATATTTTTATTATTTTGTATTAACAAATGCTGTTGAACAAGATTTTGCTTTTTTTAGAAAATTATTATCGAAGACCTGCTCATAGCATTTAGCATTTTGTGAAGATTTTAATACTAATAAGTTCTCTAAAGTGTCATTTGACATAGTAGATCTGAAATCGGTTTTGTTTTTCTTTAATTGGCTGAAGATCCTCTCACATTCTGAGTTACTGTGTGGAATAGTCAAAATTGCTAACATGACCTCAGAAATGTTCTTGAATTCAAGTTCACCAGTGAAATTTTTCAATTCACCTACTGCAAACCACTGTGTATCAATACGCTCTTTGCTGCTTACGCTTTCAGGAATATCCAAAACTTGAAGTTTGCTGAATTCTACTTGCAATGAATCAATCATTTCATCAGTTGTTCTACTCCTTAAAACAGAATATTTTTCAATAAAATATTTTATACTAGAAAATGAGGCATTTTCAATGTTGGATAGTTGAGCAACTTCTGCATGCTGTAGCAACTCCGAGTTGAAAGGACATTTATTACGCATATAATCGCATGCTGCTGTGTAATATTTCCTAATATTTTCATAAAATGCATTTTTATCTGCTAGGCAAAGTTTTTCAACTTCTTCAACTGCTGCATTTCCAATTAAAATATCTGCATCGTCTTTTTGGTTACTTCTGTCATGATATGGAATTTTTAAAGGGTCGTCCTGTGATTTTATAGCACTAGGTTTTACAAATTTAAACAGCACTTCTTTATATAAATTCAATAATAACAATTTTAATACATGAATGTGTGGTTCTGCAGACTGAAGCTTTACATTAGCTTTTTCAAACACTGGTATAATGTAGGACAGGAACAAACAGTAAGCCTTATTAACATCAGTGGTTAAAAAATAAAATAACCTTTCTTCACGACTTATGGCATTACTATTTTTCTGCTTCTTCGAGGTAGAAGGTTGTTTGGATGTCTCGCATTTTCTCTTCAATTTTTGATCAGTTTTCTTGCTTTCTGGTTGAGTAATTTGAATTTCATCAACACTTTCATGGGCTGTTTTTATAGAGGGAATAGTAAAAAATGAAAGAGGAGTAACTTCTGTTACTTTCATTGCTTCCTCTTTGAAAAAAGTGACCAGAGGTTGCCACTGCTGAATAATACGGTCTAAACACTTCCCAGCAGACAGCCAACGAGTACTAACATGTTTAAGGACTTTTTTAATATCTGTTTCATGGAACTCCTGTAGCAGCTTGAGTCTATCTATTCTTTTTGAACTCTTCTGTAAATAATAATATATGTCAATCAAAACTTCATCAATATTAAATGGCAAACATGCAGAGCTTTTTGAAGCAGCTAAATCTATGAGATGGCATGGGCAGCCTATAATTTCAATAGTTTCATGTTGCTGTTTTAAAACTGATGCTACGCCCGATTTATGACCAATCATAACAGGTGCATTGTCGCAGCTGAATGCAATACAATTTGAAACAGGAATATTTTTTGAATCTAGACTATCCACCAAAAGTTTTCCAATGTTCTGTCCTGTAGCATCCCCTACTAAGGATGGTACACACAACAGGTTTGATGTAACCTGCTGAATTGTTTTATTGAAAAAAGTCACAACTATTGGATAAAACTTAGTATCAACATCGTTACTCCCATCAGTTGATATAGAAAAGGGCGTATTCTTTAAAGTCGTCACGATCTCTTCCGATTTATTTGCCGACATTTCCTTTAATATGGCTGTGCTTTTTGTGCGTGCACAGCCATATTTCTTGGCTATTTTGCTGTCAGGAAACATTTTTTAAAATAACATCCCTGCATGGTCGCTGCAATTTAAAGGTATGTTGTGTTCAATCAAGAACGATGTGAATAAACATTCCGCATTTATCACAGAATAATCGCTGGTTCCAAAAAAAGACGTCACAGATTGATTTGATTCTACTACCTTGGCTGCTTCTTTGTGCTTTGTAGTATTAGAATGTAAAATGATATCATGTTTGCCTCCGTGGGCAATGCTTATGTCGCTTCGGCAAAACATGCAGAATGCATGATTTGATCCTAATCTCGATTTTTGGATGAATTTGAATGTCTCCGAATATTCTTCCTTGTAACATTGATAATATCGCTTCGACATTTTAATGCTTACGTTAAATTCGTTTTAAGTAAAATCAAATGTAAACAACCACACAACTGAACGATAATAAATACTCTCTGCGTACGCGATTGCGGGAAAGTGCGGTGTTGCCATTCGCAAATTTACTGTTTACATCTGAAAATTCCTAGCTACACAGAAAATATAACCTCCATGGCTGAAAAATCTACACCGCAAAATGTTCTAAGGAGTTCTGTTTCCAAACGTGCTTTTACCGTGTGCTACCATCTAGTGAGGAAAATGCGAAGCACTTATCCCAGTACGTACGGATTTTTAGCGCCATCTAGTGCCAAACATTGCCATTAAAAGTAACTTTTTGGCGAAGTATTGGACAAAATTTTTAAAATCGCAAAATATAATTTTAAAAATCGGAAGAAATCTCTTTCCGATCGGAAGATCGGAAAACTGAGTTAAATTCGGAAACCTTCCGGGTAAATCGGAAGCATTGGCACCTATGTGAAGATTGCTGTGGATGATCTTGTGAGCTCCTTCAAGTCCGATTCCAAGTTCTTCTGCTACTCTATCAATGGTGATACACTGGTTCACTTTAATCATGTCATTCACTTTCCTGACATTTGCATCTGTAGTGGCCATGTACGTCCATCCAGGTCTCGGTATGTCCTGCACTTGCTGACATTCATCACTGAATTTGCGGCACCATTTGCTTCAACATCACACCTGGGCCATAGACTTCCACGAGGCGGTTACGAATTTCTGCTCCTGATACTCCAAGTGCCCATTCATAGTGGATAACTGCTTTCACTCCCTCCTTTGACCATGAATTCAAAACGCACCTTCTCTACAAACCTATTGGAACCAGACTGAGAGGCTGTCTTTGCTTTGTGGAGTCACTGCAACAGCACCATCTGCTTGATTGCAGTCAACCTCTACCCAATGGTGTATCGGTGTCTTGCGTGTTCACTTGCTGTGTCGTCTTTTGCCCATAAACATTCAATGCTTTGTCCATATGCAAAGCACTGATGTTTTCCTGGAGGGCCTTTTGAAGCTTATCAAGCAGTATGACAAATGTCTCAATGTGCTTGTCTAAATAATAAAAGTCCAGTTCCTAATGATTCCGGGATTGACTCATTGCTCCCAGTATCTGTATCTGTGGCCATGTTGAAATTTTGATAAAAACAACATTCTTATCTCTAACTAAAAGCAAAAACTTTTTGTACAGCTCGAAAGATCTCTAAAAAATTAACCTTTTTTTTTAACTTGCAGCTACTTTCAACTCTAAATATCTAGAGAGATATCACGCCTTGAAAAAGTAAACAGAGAAGCGAAGCAAATGATTCATTCCTTGATTCTTCGAAAAAAAATCACGGAACATAATCACCTTGATCCTAACCAAAGGTTACAATCAAGTTTAGGCTTGGCACAACACTTAAACATCTACTTGTACCAATTCTTTTTTAGAAATTGGCAGCATAAACGTATATTGTTATTGTTTTTTGAAGTCGCGTTTCTTTTTTCTTCATTGCTCTCACCGAAGTATTTTTAAATTGTTCAGTTTGTTTTTGTTGTAAGCATTTATTTTGAATTTGGTTAACTGGATGGATTTTGATTTCAACCGTGTTGGATCATTAAGATCAATTTTATTTCGATTGTTATGGGACATTGTCATAAACGTTTATTTAATTTTGAATTTTTTAACCAGATGGATTTTGATTTCAACGTTGTTGGATCGTAACTTTTATTTTGATTGTTGCGAGATATAAGCATTTGTTTCATTCTGAATTCGTTTAAACTTCTTTACAAGTTGCGTTGGATTATAGCTTTTATTTAGGTTAATTTGGTGTATTTATGTTGTTGGTTATTTTGTTTTTGTCATAAATCTATAATTACTAGCCGGCAAGCTGTCCCACGAAAATTCGCTTTAAAAAATTGCCACCCAGTAAGGTAGACTTTGTGCCTCTGTTAACTGTGTCAGTCAGACTAACGACTACACATCTATGAAGTAGCATAGCCAGGATTTAATTTCAGGGAAGGGGGGCTGGACATCAAATTGCAAGCTAAATTTGAATTCTAAACTTGGTATCAAACTGTAAGCTAAGTAAAGGGTCCCATTTCAGAAGGGGGGGCTGCAGCCCCCCTCTGGCTATACCCCTGTGTCTATGATTTTATTTTTTAAAAATTGGAGTCATGTTATTCTGAACTTAGAATTTCTAGAGTTCAGAGTTGAGCTGTTGAAACATGACTCCAATTTTGAAAAAATAAAATCATAGACATGTAGTTGTTAGACTGACACACTTAACATCCCCCTTCTTTTCTGTGTTCGCATTGCGGCAGGAAGACAGGTTATTATATTGATGATGGGACTCTGTTTTTAGTAGTTGCATAGGTATTAGCGATAAATGACAGTTAGAACACAGATATGTTGAAGGGGTCAAGTATCAGGTGTGGTCGTTGTACACGGCCCGTGCGAGTGGGCATATTGAATTTGAAAAAATTTACGATTACGGACAAACTATTGAGCTTTCATTCAGCTGGTCGCTGAAGGTGAGCAGGCTGTAGGTAGCAATTTTTTTTTTTTCGGAGCAGCCCGTTGCTGGACCAGGTGATTGCCGAAGGTGGGTAGCCTGTAGGTTGCACTTTTTGGTTGTGAAGAGGCCGTCGGCAGACCAGCTGATTGCTGGATGCGGCCGTTCACCAAAATGTATAAAAGCAGCCCATATGCTGCATAGGCTGGACGTGAAGCAGTCAAACCAGCTGGTTGCTGAAGGCAGACAACCCGCAGGTTGGGGGCTGTGGTAACCCAGTGGTTAAGGCATTGTACTCGTAACCGGAAGGTTGCGGGTTCGATACCAGCATACCACTAAAGACCACCGTGTACATGCGGTGTACGTGCACGTTAAATCCGTGGTTCCGAAAGTCCTCTAGGTGGTTGCTAGCAGTTTCCAAGAGGTGCCAATATTCAGAAGTCCCCACCTTCTGATGAGGTTCCGAATTGTGGCGGGAAATTCCGGGAAGGACGTATATGTAGCTCTAAGCGACACATTCAGTGATGCAAGCTGTCCTCTTCTGGCAAAACAAAACAAACCCGCAGGTTGCAAATTTTGGTTGCGAAGAGGCCCGAGTTCCGTAGGTTGCACAAGCCAGTCGCGAAGTGGCCATCGACGGCCAAAAGTGGTCGCCGAAGGCAGCTAGTAATAATAATAATCTCATTTGAGTAACGGAACACAGTTCCAGCCCCACTACACCCCTGGTTGTAGATGGTAAATTGGCCAGTAGGTTAGAAGACTTTTTGTATAGCCCCATAAATCTAGAATTAAATTTAACAAAAAGCTATCAAGAATTGGTATAGCTACACTTATTGTATAACATTCTAGTATCGAAATGTACTATGTGATTTCTATGTACTTGTCTTGTGTGATTCGTGGCACCGAATGCACAATATCTACTTTTTGACCCATCATAGCCCACCTCTTGGAGTACTGCATCCCAAATACAGATCGAACTCGGCTGAAAAAACTTCTAAAACTAAAAAGAAAGTTTTATTTCTTTAGCGTTTGTATGTACATTGAGTGAAATACAATATTTTTATTGTATGATGATTTTTTTTTTTGGGGGGGGGGGAAGGGCTTATAAATATTTGTTGAAGGAGCTTGAGCTTAATGGGCTCTGAATCACTTTCAGATAAATAAAATCAGTGCGTATTTAAAATCTGAAACACTTTCAGATTTTAAATACGCACTAAAGTACTATATATTAAAAGCGTATCATAATTGCGTGTGTTTGCACAACTGCATGTGAGATGCAGATTTTTTCTCTTCTCCCAAATCAAGCAGAAGTAGAGAGGAGGGGTAAAATATTTGGCGAACTGCCAGGTCAATCAAGAGGTGACACGTAATGTGGGCAACATTTTGGCCTGTCACAGCTCTCATGGAAAAGCTATGGATTATTCCAACTAACAAAATGTTTATAATTATGGACAAACTATTGAGCTTTTGTTCAGCTGGTTGCCGAAGGCGAGTGGCTGGTAGGGGGCACATTTCTTTTCCAAAGTGGCCTGTTGGCGGACCAGGTGGTCGCTGAAGGTGGGGCAGACTGTAGGTTGCACTATTTGGTTGCGAAGAGGCCGTCGGCGGACCAGCTGGTTGCCGGATGCAGCCACTCACCAAAATGTGTGAATGCAGCCCGTATGTGAAACGGTCAGACCAGCTGGTTGACGAAGGCAGACGGCCCGTAGGTTGCACATTTTGGCTGCGAAGCCGCCATCGATGGCCAAAACTGATCGCCGAAGGAGGCTAGTTACTTATGTTGACAAATATAGTTGTGTCATATCTTTCATGTCTCATCATATTGTTTGACTTTCAAACACACCTATCCTCAGTCGCCAGGGGAAACATTTTCTGACTCACCTACATACATCAGTATAGAAAAAAAACTAGATAGACTGCCCTATGCTGAAAAAGTGCAGCTGTTGCCATTGATTGATTGAACCACCAATAACATGGCAGTTAATCAAAGTGCCCATCGCATGCCACAGAGCTATAGAATATTTTTGACACAGCCGCCTGTACGGATTGCACTTTTTCAGCATTTGGTGGGAAAGCATAAAGAAAGAGAGAATTGTGTCCCTTGTGTCAGTGGTAGCAAACACATTTAATGCATCTGCAATCCCTCAAGTGCCATCCATGGTACAATTTTGCAAAAAAAGTATTCATGTGCAAGCAGGTGCATAGATAGGAGATATGAACTTATATGTGTATAAATAGACGGAATTTCATCACTAATCCAAATAATTCAGGGGGGGGATATATCCCGTTATCCCCCTTCCCCCTGAGTGCAAGTCAATTTTCCTATATTGGTTTCTTATAAAATGTTGTTTTTCATAAAAAATGGATAATGTGTGTAATAATAGTCTCTCATACTTCTTTTGAGTTCCATGCTTTTGAAATTATTATCACTATTATGAGCAGATGAAGAGCTCAGAAAGCCCTTTCTCCTTTTCCTAGTAGGGTCCCTGTTTAGATAGTATCTAAACAAATTGCTAGGAAAAATGATGAGCAGGCACAAATAATACTAGTGGCTCCTTTAAAAAAAATCTGTCAACTAAACCAGCTTATTCCAAGCAATACCAGCCATAATTATCAAATAATTAAATTTGATGTTGTAATTCTAAGTTTTTTACTCTTATGATGAAATATTTTTACTGTGAATATATTTTTCTGACATATTAACAAATTTTAGATATGCAGGCAAAATTTTAGTACTCTTTTAAGGATATTCGTTTTTTAAAAAGAATTTTAGACATTATAATGTGACTTTTGTGGTTTTCTTTGTGCAAATTGTTTTATCATTTTAGAAAGATCTAATTCAACAATTGACCTACAACATTTTTTCCTTAACATTAAACAAATTTTATTTTGTTTTTATTGATAGAGCCATTTTTTAAACATACATATTTTTATTTTGTACCATGCTTTTAAACATTTTATGAATGCATTGTCATGCCTTTGAAAACATTTTAAACAGTGAGCAAATTTTTAAATTCTGCAGTAGAAAAGAGTTTTTTTTTTTCCTTCTAAATATTTTACATTCAAAACAAAACTCAGAATTTAATTTGATAAAATACATAAGCCATGTTCTTTTTACCTTTTTTGTTCCATTTTCCCATATTGTAGCAATAAGAGATACTGCACTTTCCATTTGAGTTGTCAATGAGAAAGTCATAAAAATTAATCAGCCCTTTGAAATGTTTGACTTTTTATTAAAACATCTAAAGTTCTTGAAATTAAATTAACCATCAGCCATTATCTTGTATTCTGAAAAGGGTTCCTTGAATTTCAAACCTACCTTATGTAAATCTGGATAATCAAAAGAAGCTTCAATAAAATCAATGCTTCCAAATAATATTAACTATGATAAAACTTGTCGTTTGTATTGTTGTAGTTTTCTTTGTATTATATTACTTTATTTAGAAAAACAAACAGTTCACATATAAAATTAAAATATTTTCATGCTTTTTATTTAGATTTAAGGATTTCTCATTACTTTCGATTCAATGTCCTGGTGTCTCTGTGTAAATCGGAAACGTTATACCAAAGTGACCTTTTTACTAGTTGTACAGTGCATTCACCAGGGTGGCTACAGAAATTAAGAAACAAAATTCCCTGATCGTCGTATACCTGACAATGATCAAAATTACTGTGACTGTAGAAAACTCCAGAGTGGAATAAGGGGACAGAGGTCACAATGACTACAAAATTCCACCCTCTTGGTGTAAAGGGCAATTGCAATTGACCACTAGGGGTAACGAATCATTACTTTTCAATATAATTTGTTACTGGATTGCCCAGATGCAGAAGTTTTGACCCAGAAAGAGTGTTTCATATTCACATTCATATATCTGATTGATTCACATGTCTAAGCTGGCATTTAACATGGGGAGGAGGGGGGGGGCAAATGTTTCCTATTGTAGAAAATACCATTTTCAAATGGGTTATATATGAATTTTCTTCAATTTTAAGGGGGCAATTGCTTCCTCTTGCCCTTAGTAAGTTAGGCCTATGTCTGGTTTCTCATATGATCCGTATCTTAGTACAAGTCCGAATACCTGCGGTTTTGGACTCATATAGTGCCTACACCAATTGAGTCTAGGATTCATAATGTGTCTGCATCACTTGAGTATTGTATGATCCAGAACGACACTATGACTTGTGAGTTAGATGCTGATCCACAACTAAAAATGATCTTGTCAACTAGGTGAAAACGAAAGTTCCCTGATTTTTGGATATTTTTACGAAATTCCCTGATGCTTCCATGATTTTTCCATGATCTGTCGCCACCCTGTTCACTCGTTAAACATTATGGCAGTGTTCTATAATTATTGTTGAAAAAAAATACACTTTATTCTCCCCTCCCCCTTCTTTCATCCTTTTTTTTCTGGGGGAGGGGGGGGGTGTAAGGAACAGGCAACTCCTTGAAGGATACCTCCCAAGTCTGTGCTTGAACTTAATCAATTCCATATCACTAGAACTCTGCAAAAGACTAGTCTAGATGGAAGCAAATCTGATCTCTGCAACCATGGTAACTGTTAGATACCTACCTCAGTGTTTTTGGTTCTATTGACTTTACAAGCACATGGGTGAGTTTTCCGCAGTGCCGGGTATCCATCGGGCAACACTACAGTCCAGAGCAATGCTGTATATTCTCTTCCGAATACTAATATGGTGTTGTAAAATCATAATTTTGTTTCAAAAACTGAATATTTATAGGGGGTAACCTCCTGAGACTCTATTTTATTATGATATTTTCCAACAATAAGTACATGGAATAGTAAAATGATAGTTTTGTTTTGAAGGTGAATTTTTTTTTTTTATATAGGGGCACTAAAT
>JAWZYV010015343.1:0-62492 GCA_038373885.1 Cheiracanthium punctorium
CCAATACATTGGTACAACCAAAACGCACAGAATCTGTATACCACGGCAAATTAATCAAAATTTCTTTTTATTATGCAGCACAGTTCTTTTAATATAATTTACTTTTATTGAAAAAATGCAGGCATTTTATTCTATTTTAATACTATCTATTAAAATAAGCATTAAAAAAAACGGTGGTTATTTTTCTCCTTATCTAAAGCTTGCACACGCACAGGCTGTGGGCTTGAGTGTCTTGGACTTGGCGTTTTTCTCTGTTTAACTGTTTGGCATAGCCGCCATTCAGCCAAAAAGCCTCACTGGCCCGGCACTAACTTGGCTTCGAAACGACTTATTTGGTGCTGTCTTCGGGGACAGATCTGAGGCCTGGTATGGCGTTTGTTTCGGCAGCTCTAGTATGACTTGAGCTACATTTTCATGATAATATTTTTTTGTGGTATTTTCAAAAGAAGCAGGGACCGCACTCCTCAACTTGAACTGAGAATCTTCCGGAAAAAGAAAGAACTTTAATTGATTAGTTTTTAAGATAGTTTACGAGCGCATTTTATGAAATACAATTCCGAAAGCAGTTTTATGGTAGCTGCAGTTCTTGTATATGCTGTAAACAACTTGTCTTATAAAATAAATGTTGTGTAATCGTTTAAGAGTCTAGAAGTTTGATAAATCACAGTAAAAGAATCTGAATTGTCTCTTATTGTATGTGACATGGCGTCCAGCAACAGGGCTGTGATTTGAGAACTTAAAGGAACGATTTAAGAAGGCAAGTGAAATTTTTAATGATACATGTCCGCGAGAACTCAGGAAATAACTAGTGGACTGTAATGGGCTGGTTCGTTGCTGTTATGAGTGAAACTCACCTCTTTGACAAACTTAACAAATTCTTTAATAACAATAAGTTGAAATGGCAGCGGTTGGTTCGCTGCGCATACAAAAACGCTCGCACATGGAGCTGCTCGAACTCTGAACTACATCTACCGGGATCCGAAAAGGTTTCGGTTCGTACTCGATAACAGTTTTGGCGCTGGGTGCGCCCTCTCACAACAAATCCTCAAGTACGGAGGAAACACTCCCCCGGGGATTGAAATACAAATTTCAATACTCTGAATATACACTGCTGGCCACCCAAATTGCAACACCAAGAAAAACAAGAGATATCACAACAAAATTTATTGTGTAGATAACATGTTGACCAAGTAACAAATGATTAAATTTACAGCATTCTATGAAGCGTGGTTCCTGCCAAAATCAGTACCCAGAGTAGCCGCCGTTGTTGGAGATCACAGCTGCCACACGCCTCGGCATTGATTCAAAGAGACTTTGAATGTGTTCTTGGGGTACAGCAGACCAAGCAGCTTCCACACGTTGCCAAAGTTGATCTGGTGTGACAGCTGGGGATGAACTCTGGGTCAGTCGTTGAGCAACCATGGACCACATGTTTTCTATCGGCGAAAGATCCGGAGAGCGCGCCGGCCAGGGAAGCAATTCAATCTGGTGATTGACGAAGAACCCTTGGACAATGCGTGCCACGTGTGGCCGTGCATTATCCTGCTGAAATATGGCTGTTGGCAAGCCCTGAAGGTAAGAAAGGACAACTGGCTCCAACACCTCGGAGATGTAGCGCTGGCTGGTTAAAGTACCGGCAATGCGTACTAGAGGAGTGCGAGAGAGATATCCGATACCGCCCCATACCATAATACCCGGTGCAGGACCAGTGTGACGGTGCATAATGCAGCTGTTCAGCATCCTCTCTCCACGGTGTCTCCAGACTCGAATCCGACCGTCGTGGTGTTGCATACAGAAGCGTGACTCGTCAGTAAAGAGAATTTCATTCCATTCTGTCGTCCACATCCTTCTTTCATCGCACCATTGGCGGCGGAGACGTCTGTGGTTCCGCGTCAGAGGTAGACAAAGCAACGGACGTCTTGCGGACAGACCATTCTGCTGTAAACGACGTCGAATGGTACGCGCAGACACTGGATGATGCGTTACAGACTGAATCTGCTGTGATATGGTTCGTGATGTGACTGAGCGGTCCGTCACTGCCATGCGTACAATCTGCCTGTCATCACGTGACGTGGTGCACTGAGGTCGATGCGGTCGATCACGTCTGTCCGTCGTACCCTCCTGCACCCAACGATCACATATCCGCATCACAGTTGTTTGGTTTCGTCCAATACGACGACCGATTTCCCTGAAAGATAACCCACAATCTCGGTATGCCACTATCCTTCCTCTGTCAAACTCGGATACTTGATCAAAAGATGATCGTTGTTTCCTACGAGGCATAATTTATCGTTTTTTTGAAAAAAAAGCAAGAAAAACACAATTGCTGTACTTGAAACCGTCGAAATCTCCAAGCCTTAAATAGCGCTTTGAGGTGGCGCCACAGGCGCGCTTGATGTGCGTCTGCGCTGAAATTCTAATCATTTGCATATCTCACCTCAGCTAATGCATGTTGTAAATTTCATATTATTTGCATGCTTCCTTCAGGGTGTTGCATTTACGATGGCCAGCAGTGTAGTATATGAATAATTAATATATATGTAATATGTATAAAATACAACCATAACACATCCGAATACAAAATGAAACACTATAACACACTATAAACTAGAAATATTTACATTAATTTCAAGAGAAAGGAACTTTGCTTATTTATTCGATTGGCAACACACAAATATCGCGAACATTTCTTTTAAGGATACGTCCGTCTGGCAAACGTAAGTTGACAACCCGAATAATGTTGTCTTTACCCTTAAAGACTTCAATTATTTTTCCAACTAGCCACTTAGTTGACGGTAAATTCTCCTGCCTTATCAAAACCAAAGTTCCTTCCTGTACATCACTTTTTTTAAATCTCCATTTGGAGCGTTCCTGGAGATTATTTAGATAATCTCGCTTCCATAATGTCCATATACGTTGTGAAAATTTCGCAATCTTTTGCCATTTTGATAGTCTGTTTTCTGGTACATCAAGCCACGGTTGATCAGGCACAGATGTTATTGGCCTACCTATTAGGAAATGGCCAGGCGTTAGTATTTCAAAATCGTCAACTTCTGGTGACATCGGAGTAAGCGGGCGGGAATTTAAGACTCCCTCAATCTCTGCTAATATAGTTAAAAATTCTTCCAAGGTTAAACTTCGATTACCAATCACACGCTTCAGGTGGAACTTAAATGACTTTACTCCTTCCCAAATGCCACCAAAATTTGGCGACTTTGGGGGAATAAATTCCCACTCAATGCCTTCTTGAGCTAAAAAGTTGCTCAATTTCTCATCTGGGGCGCTCACTCTTTTAAGAAGGGTTTTTAGCTCTAAGTTAGCTCCAATGAAGGTCTTGGAGTTATCTGACATTAATTTGACACATTTTCCTCTTCTACTAAAAAAACGTTTCAAGCTCGCAATAAAGGCTTGAGTTGTCAAATCGGATACAAAGTCTAAATGTATGGCCTTTGTACATAGGCACACATACACTACTACATAAATTTTATTGAAAACACCCTTCCGTTGATTTTTAAATTTAACAAAAAATGGACCGCAGTAGTCAACTCCTGTTTTAGAGAACGGAAAACTTCGATTGACGCGTTCTCTTGGCAGATCGCCCATTATTTGAGATGTGACTACAGGTCTGTTTTTAAAGCAGATAACACAGTCGTGTATTATTCTGCGACAGTTATTCCGACCATTAAGGGGCCAGAACTTCTGCCTAACGTGAAACAGCAAAGCTTGTGGGCCTAAATGAAAGTATTTCAAGTGGAAGTATTTTAAAATGATCTTAGTTAATTGATGATCCTTAGGTAAGACCATTGGAAATTTTGAAGAATAGGGCAAATCCGATTGAGATAAACGCCCTCCAACTCTTATTATTTTCTCCTCATCCAAAAAGACATTTAGGGATGCGAGTCTGCTCTTACCTGGGACAGGATCACCCTTTTCCAGGCATGTGATTTCTTCCTTAAATGCATCCTGTTGAGCAGAGCGAATAAAAAATGTTTCTACTGACCTGAACTCAGAACTTCTTAAAGGCCCACTTCTCTTATCCTGGGGATGTTTACAATTAAAAATAAACCTAAAAATAAAACTGCATACACGAATTAATTTTACATATTCATTAGATATGTTAAGAATGTAATTAAACACAGATGCATCATTTCTAACTGTTAATGAAGTTAAATCATCAGTGAATGATGAGTCAGTACTACAGTTTTTTCTAAGTTCACATTTTCTGATCGTAAAAGGCGATATGAGACCAAGAGGGTCGAAAATTCTTCCTGCTGCTTGCAATATGCCACGTTTTGTATTTTTTGCATTACTTAAAAATTTTAACAAATTATCAATGTCTATCACAAGAAAATCCAGTTCATGTTGCCACGATAAACCTAAGACTTTGTGCAATTGGTTTTCGGTTTCATTCGAGGATTGAGGTAAGATACTAAATCCTAGATTTTCCCATGTTTTCATAAGTGATTCGTCATTAGAAACCCACTTTCTTAAATTCATGCCAGCTTCCGACATTATTTTGTGAGAGTCTTGTGAAATAATCAACGCATCTTCGATTGTGTCAGCACCGGTGACAAGATCGTCGACATAAATAAAGTTATTAAGCACCTCTGTTGCTACAGGGTATTCTCTCTGAAATTTAGAAACGTGCTCCTTGATAGTAGCCGAAAGTAAAAAAGGACTTGCGTTCAACCCGAATGTCAAGCGTTGAAATCGGTACGCAAGAATACTGAAATTGTCATTATTTACAGGATTATTGTTTATGAAAAGAAATCGTAAAGCGTCTCTGTCCTTTTCATTTATAGAAATCTGAAGAAATGCCTTCTCAATATCTGCCAACATGGCGATTTTATTGAAACGGAAATGCATTAATAAATGAAAAATATTCGGATTTAAATTATTTCCTGCATCTAAACAATCATTAAGAGACAGCTGTTTATCTTCATGAGAGCTGGCATCGAATACGATGCGACATTTTGTGTATACGCTATCCTGTTTGATCACCGTATGATGTGGTAAATAAAATACAGGTCTATCAAGTGGCCTTTCCAAAGTAGGAACAACTTCGATTATGTTTTTCTCTAAATACTCATCTAATATTTCTCTATACTGATCAAAGAGATTATTGTCGCGTCTCATTCTTTTAACGAGAGCCTTAAGTCGCCTTTCCGCGATATCCAAATTATCTTCTAAAACTGTCCAATCCCGTATCCAAGGGAGACCAATTTCATATCTGTTATCCTTATATGCCAAAGTTTCACGGAACCTATCTAAAGCCTGAACGTTGTCAACACTGTTGGGATCATCCCTTATTCCTAAATTTTCAAGTTCCCAGAACGCCTTTAAATCAAATTCACATTGATTTTCCAACAAATGACATTTAGGAGTTGTGGGACCTAGATTGTTCAACATTCCCGTAACCACCCAACCTAAATGAGTATTCTGCAAAATGACCGAACTATCGTTAACTCTAATCTGACCATTCAATAGCAATTCGTAAAACACATCTCCACCTAACAAAATTTGAACCCGCTGGGGCTTATAAAATTCAGGGTTAGCATACGTCAAGTTCTGCGGCAAACGCAGATTAGAAATGTCAATCGGTCTAGAAGGGGTTAAGTCTGTTATTTTTGGCACGACTAACATATTTATTGTTTTTCGAAAATCTCTCTCCTTATTAGAGATCTCCACCTGAATTCCCTTCTTAACCCTGAAAGTAGAGCTATTCAATCCCGTGATTAATGAATTAACATTATAGTTTCTTAAACCTAAAACCTCATTCGTTTCGTAACTTGCTAGAGAAACTTCGCTGCCGCTGTCTAATAGCGCATAGAAGGGTAAAAAATACCCACTTATCCCTCTAATATAAACTATCGCTGTAGTCAGTAATGCATTCGAACATGCAGAAAACATATTGCTTGTTAACTGATAACAGTTTGATGACTGAGTGGTTGACCTACTTTCTTGCTGGGGCCCCCCGCTGCGAGCATGGGTTGGAGATTCGACGCCAGTGATCTGCAAACCGTTACTTTTTTTCTCTTCTCGTCCTGACAAATTTGCATTGGAAGGGGCAATACTTTCTTTTTCAACTCGTGGATTTGCAGCTGTCGATTTATTGCAAATTGTGCTGTGGTGATTTGAAAAACATTGTTTACATTTGTTATTTAATTTCGGGCAAGAGGCGACCTTATGGGTTCCTAAGCAATTCCAGCAAAGTTGAAATCTACGAACACAATTTAGCCTATCTGGTAAAGATAAATCTAGATAACGTTTACATTTGAAAAGAAAATGGGGCAGATTACATATAGGACAGAGCGCCTTTTCATTTTGCAAAACAAAACTTTTTTGCTTCGAAAAATATTCTTGTTTGGGTTTTGGTACTAGAACACTACGTAATGGAACATTGTCCAGAGCTTGGCTTCGCCTTAATAAAAAATCTATGAAGTTATCCCAGTTAGGTATTTCATTACAGTCTAGTGTCATTTCATAACTCTTCCTAGATTCTTCGTCGATTTTCTGAAGCACAATATTCATTAAGATGGCTTCTGATAAACTATTGTTTTCTAGACCTAGTTGTTTTAATGCTCTTAAATGACTCAGTAAATTGTCTACTAAATTTCTTATTTCTTTGGCACTTTCAATTTTGATTTTGCTAAGATTTAGAAGCTCCGATACATGACCGTTTACTATTAAGCGTTTATTTTCGTATCTCTTTTTTAGTGCTTCGAGTAAGGATGAATATGAGTCATCTATGTTTAGCAACTGTTTTGCAGGACCTGTAAGAGCCGACTGCAAATAATAAAGCTTCTGTGCTTCCGTTAAGTCCTTATTTTCATCAATGAGAGTCGTAAATTGCGATTTAAAATTCATCCACTCTGTATAGCGCCCAGAAAATTGGGGTAATGCTATAGAGGGTAACTTGATTTTTGTACAATTTGAACTATTATTTTCATCAGTAACCGCATGATTTTTCAATAGAGCAGAACTAGGATTTAATAAATCAAGTAATCTTACCTCAATTGCCTCTAGTTGGTCTTCAATTTCGTTAATGGAATTCTCGAACTGGTCGAGCTCTTTATCATCTATAGTTGAAAAGCATTCGTTACGCAGCTCATCTATTTTCTTCTTCAGGCCTTGCGCCGTATTAAACTTGAGTTCAACTTCTCGTTGCGACATCTTTTCGCCTTCTAATGCATTCAGTATTTTGGTTAATTGTCCCTTAATACTGCCTCTCTTCCTGCTAAGAACAACTGTTGGGCTTAGCTTGGACATCTTGGTGCTAAACTGTCGTAATCTTTCGTACTAATCGAAACTAACAGCTCTCCTGCGAAGTACGGACCACAAAATGTCCGCGAGAACTCAGGAAATAACTAGTGGACTGTAATGGGCTGGTTCGTTGCTGTTATGAGTGAAACTCACCTCTTTGACAAACTTAACAAATTCTTTAATAACAATAAGTTGAAATGGCAGCGGTTGGTTCGCTGCGCATACAAAAACGCTCGCACATGGAGCTGCTCGAACTCTGAACTACATCTACCGGGATCCGAAAAGGTTTCGGTTCGTACTCGATAACAGTTTTGGCGCTGGGTGCGCCCTCTCACAACAAATCCTCAAGTACGGAGGAAACAATACATATTTTTGCTATTTGAATTTATCTTTATTTTGAAGTGATATTATCAGTTTTTGAACTAACATGGAAGTTTTAAAATTGAAACAGAAAACGATACGAGCTGCATTTACCCGATTGTTTAATATACTAGATGAAGCTGCTAAACAGAAATCCGTGAATATATCTGAGGATTTGGATTGCTTGGCGACTTTTCAGCTTCTTAATGAGAAAAATAACGAACTTTTGCAGTTGAATAATGAAATTTTAGATTTTTTGTTAGCATCTGAACAAGTGAAAGATGATGATATTGAAAAAGAAACTGCTTTAGCTGACGAATATGCGTTCAGATTTAAAAAAATAAGTATGCTAGCAGCTAAGAAAGCTGTTTCTGATATGTATGACGCGCGATCCTCAATGAGCGTAGCAAAAAGAAAGTTTAAACTCCCCCGATTGGAGTTAAAGAAATTTGGAGGAGAAATTAAAGATTGGATTCCGTTTTGGGGCCAATTCAAGAAAATTGATGAAGACCCCGGCATCGATGAAGCCGGAAGCCGAATAAGTTCCAGTATCTGGTGCAAGCTACTGTACCGAATTCTAGAGCTCGAGAATTAGTTGAAAGTTTTCCACCATCCTCGGGAAACTACGCTAAAGCTGTTGACTGTCTGAAATCTCGTTTCGGCAGAGATGACATATTAGTTGAATACTATGTTCGAGAACTTTTAAAGCTCACCTTAGCGTTCAATGCTATGGAGGAACAAGTGAAGTTATCAATTATTTATGACCGTATTGAAACTCAACTCAGATCATTAGAGACTCTTGGTGTTACTACAGCAAAGTACGCTGCCATGTTGTTTCCTCTCGTCGAGTCATGCTTGAGTGAAGAAGAGCCTGGCAGAGAAATGATAGGGGTCTAAGGATCGATAAGGAGAGTGTAGAAGGGGAATCTCGACTAGATAGTTTAATGAGATTTCTTAAGAATGAAGTTGAAAATGAAGACAGGATAGCTCTTGCTATGCAAGGCTTCTCCTTGAAAGAAAATGCAAAACCTGCAAAAATTAAGAGAGGCATTCCGACACCTGCAGAACTGATCTCAGGAAATCGAAATTCTGTTACTACCTTGAAGTGTGTCTTCTGTGATAAAGAGAACCGTGAATCAAAAGATTGCCATTTTGCACGAAATATGAATTTAAATGAGAAAACAACAAAACTGAAGAAACGTGTTTGCTGCTTCAAATGTTTAGGTGTTGGTCATGTGTCCAAGGTTTGCAGAGTCCGAGTCAGCTGTGAGAAATGTAACAAACGACATCATATTGTAATGTGCCCTAATGTAGGCACTGCTGATCTTTCAACCCTGAAGAAACTCGTATCAAGAATGTTGAGCATTTCAACACATTGCCTAATCCCACATGTTCCTCAAGTGTTTATCTACAGACCTTGGTTGTACTTCTCCGAGGTGAAAACGAAGATTTTGCGGTAAAAGCCCTCATAGACACCGGAAGCCAAAAGTCATAGATAACGAAGGAGGCTACTTTGAAAATGGGATATCGTGCTGAGAAAGAATCAACTCTCATACATAGTTTGTTTGGAGGAGTTGAAAATAAACAGAAGCATTCGGAATACAAGTTTTTGTAAGTGATATTAGAAAGAATTACCATTACACACGAAAACACACCATTACATGAAAGAATTACCATTATTGCACGTTCAATGCATTTGACCAAGAGAGAATTCGCTCAGAAATTCGCCATATGGCAACCGATTTCTTGTCAAAAGAATTAGAAGATAATGGAATTCACCTGACTGATCAAGAATGCTATTCATTTTGCTCTTCGTCCACGATCCATTTGTTCTTGGGACTGACATAGTAGGAAAGCTCATGACTAGAAAAATTGTCAACATTACTTATGGGCTAACAGCCGCAGAAACTTTGTTGGGTTGCACACTTTTGGGAAAATCACAAAGCATTTCAGAATCTGTAAATTGTGCTATGATGGTTACAGACTTACTTGTGAACGAGTATTCAATTAGAGATTTGTGGAAGTTAGAAACCATCAGAATTTCGGATCCTGATGAATCCAAGAATAAGGCTGAAATGCATCAAGATACATTGGAATATTTCAAAGGTACTTTAACAATCAATGAGGAAGGCAGATACGAGGTCGCTTTGCCTTGGGTGCTAGAATCGTCTCGACCTCCTGACAACAGACGAATAGCTGAGAAACGTCTTGATTCTGTTTACAAGAAATTGATGGAATCTGATAAGGTTAAAGTGTATGGTGATGTCTTTGATAAATGGATTGCAGAGGAAATCGTCGAAGAGGTCCAGGATGATAAAGAGTCGAATGTGCATTATCTTCGTCACAGGCCTGTGTTCAGGGAGAGTAGTGCTACTACCAAAGTGAGGCCTGTTTCCGATGCTTCGGCCCCCTAAAAGGGTACATCATCGCTGAATGCATGTTTAGAGACTGGTATTAATTTGATTGAACTTGTTCCTTCTTTACTGAATCCATTCCGAAAATTTCCAGGAGGAATAGCGTCAGATATTGAGAAGGCATTTCTTCAGATCGGAATCAGAGAAAAGGATAGAGATTATCTGAGGTTTTTGTGGAAAAACCAACACAATGAATTGAGGATCTACAGACATAGAAGAGTGGTTTTCGGTGTCACCTGTAGTCCTTTTCTTCTCGCAGTGACTTTGAATTACCATCTAGAAAAGGCTCCCGAAACTCTTTCGGACACTGCGGAAATTTTGAAGAACTCATTCTATGTGGATAATTGTGTTTGTAGTTTAGAAAACATAGATCAAGCGAACAAATTCATTCTGGAATCTCAAACGTTGATGTCTACTGGAAAATTTAATCTTCGTGTTTGGGAATCAAATGCTCCACTTGAACTATGCGACAGATTTGAAAACCAGATTGTAGCTCTATTGGGCTTGAATTGGAACATGCGAGAAGATAGTCTTTCTTGCAAAATTAATTGTCCGAAGGGGTATCAGTTGATCTTTACCAAAAGAGTGTTACTC
This sequence comes from Cheiracanthium punctorium, assembly GCA_038373885.1. Lineage (NCBI taxonomy): Eukaryota > Metazoa > Arthropoda > Arachnida > Araneae > Cheiracanthiidae > Cheiracanthium > Cheiracanthium punctorium. The sequence goes on from JAWZYV010015343.1 coordinate 10,632, forward strand.
TCTTTAGCACAGAGTATATTTGATCCACTAAGTATTTCTTCTCCAGTGACCATCATTCCTAAGTTTATGCTTCAGGAGTCCTGGAATCTTGGTCTGAAGTGGAATGATGCTTTTCCAGAAGATATATCAAGGAAGTTCTTGAACTGGCTAAAGAAGATAGAGTGTCTGTCAGAAGTCAAAGTGCCTCGGTGGTTTAAACTTGGCCAAGGTGAAGAAGCTGTCAATCTTCATGTATTTTGTGATTCAAGTGCTAAGGCCTATGTTACTTGCATTTTCCTGCGAGTTTAAATACATCATGAAGTTACTGTTAGATTTATTAAGTCTCGAGCCAGAGTCTCACCTTTGAAGAACATAACAATTCCATGTCTTGAACTGTTAGCATGTTGCATTGGTTCTAGACTGTGCGCAAGTGTAGTAGAAGACCTAAAGCTAGAAAAATTGAAGATCTTGTATTGGACTGATTCGTTGACGGCCCTCAGCTGGATAAAGAGAGATTCTCCATGGGGGACATTTGTTTGGAATCGAGTCCACGAGATGCGTTCTCTTACAGGTGTAGAAAAATGGAGGCATGTTCCTGGGAAGCGGAACCCTGCAGACGTTCCCACTAGAGGATGTTCAGCAGAGCAATTTTTGCAAGTAAAATGGTGGGATGGACCTTTGTGGCTTCATGACGTTGAGGAAAATTGGCCGCAGAGCACAGAAGTAGCAGATGAAAATTTAGTGAATGCTGAGAAAAGGACAACTATTTTGTCAGCTCATGATCACACAGAAAATACGAGTGATGGGTATTATGGATCCTCTCGCCATAATATTTTGCGAACGCTTGCCTGGATTAGTAGGATCTGCAATAATTGCCGAAAGATCAGCACTCTTTTTTCACCGACTCTTTCCTGCTTAGAAAGCAAAGATGCAGAAAACCTGTTCCTGTTTTTGATCCAGAAAGAAGTGTTCGATGGTCCTTCAGACCCAAGATTACGCGCTTTGGACGTTATAGTTGATGAAAAGGTCCTACTCCGAGTTAAAACGCGAACCATTTATTGCCAAGATACCGAAGACTATAAGTTCCCTGTGGTTTTGCCAGGAGATCATCCAACTGTAGTGAACTTGATCATGCACAAACACAAAGCCCTAATGCACTGTGTAAACCAAATTTTGCTGGCACGTCTCCGAGAAAAGTATTGTATTCTGAAAGGAAGAAAATCCATTCGGAAAATTTTGAACAGCTGCGTTCGCTGCAGGCGATTCAATTCTAAACCTCTGAAAATGAATTTACCACCTTTACCAGAAGACCTCATAAGGGAATCAGGTGTGTTTGAGGTATCTGGAGTGAATCTGTCTGGTTCACTGTTTCTAAGAGATGGTTCCAGAGCATGGATTGCGCTTCTTACATGTGTTGTATATCGAAGAATCCACCTTGAACTTTTATCTTCATTGTCGACGGAAAGTTTCCTGTTATCCCTTAAACGCTTCATCGCGCGCCGCGGGCGACCTTCTGTGATGTATTCGGACAATGGAACTAATTTTGTCGGAGCCAATCGACTACTTCATGGTATTAACTGGAGATAAATCGACGAGGATGGGAAGAAGAAAGACATAATTTGGAAATTCATTCCTACATCAGCTCCATGGTGGGGCGGGTGGTGGGAACGTCTCATTGCCCTAGTGAAAGATCTTCTAAAGAAAGTTTTAGGGAAAGCAGCCCTAAAATACGAGGAAATGAATACGGTGCTTTGTGACTGTGAAGACATCGTAAATTCCCGACCCATCACGTACCTTTCAGAAGAGGATGATTTGGAACCCTTAACACCATTCATGTTCCTCAGAGAACATCGAGAAAGTGGAATTCCAGACCTTGAACACGTGAAGCTGTCTGCCGATAATCTTCGTAAGCGGCAACTGTATAAATGTAAACTAAAAGAAGATATCATAAGTCTTTTTAGGCTAGAATACTTAGGGCAGCTGAGAGAACAAACAAAGAGAATCAGAAATACCCGCGAATTTAAGGTGGGAGAAATAGTACTAGTTGAAGTGCCAAACCTAAAACGTATAAATTGGCCTTTAGAGAGAATATTGAAATATTCCCTGGCAAAGATGGCACAGTTCGCCTTATGAAAGTTAAGACAAAGAACGGTGAGGTTTTAAGGCCTGTACAACGCTTATATGCCCTTGAGGTGTAGGCATCCACAGGAAAGGATCTGAGAGAAAAATATGTACTCTGCAACTGAAAACGTGAAAAAGAGCATACCACAACATTCGGAAAGACTGAAAGAACCTTGCCTCACCACAAGTCCAGAACCGATTGCAAAGAAACCTCGTCTAGGTCGTGAGATCAGAGTCCCCAGATGGTTAGATTTGTGATATGAATTTGCAGAATTTTGAGTTTTAGTTATGCAAAACTCAAAAATTGAAAGTGTTGCGGCAGCTCTAGTATGACTTGAGCAACATTTTCATGATATATATTTTATCGATATTTTCAAAAGAAGCAGGGACCGCACTCCTCAACTTGAACTGAGAATCTTCTGGAAAAAGAAAGAACTTTGATTAGTTTTTAAGATAGTTTACGAGCGCGTTTTATGAAATGCAATTCCGAAAGCAGTTTTATGGTATCTGCAGTTCTTGTATATGCTGTAAACAACTTGTCTTCTTCTATACTATTAAAATCTGTGCGCGTCTGTCTGTCTGTGTGTAGCATCATCTCCTCCAAAACCGCTGGGAGTTGAGTTTCGATCGAGGTGTCCACTTATTCGAAAAATTCCGAGGAAGGTCTTCCGCTAATTTAAATTTCGAAATTCGAATTAGTTTAGGAGATTGATAAAAAACCCTGTCAAAAACACTAATTTTTGCTCTCCGCATCTCCGCGATTGTAACCCCTGTAGTGAAAATGTGAGAAATAAGCATCGAGGTTGCCATGTTTGGCGAATTTATTAAATGATTTATACTCTTGCATTAAAAATAAAGGAATAATATTTTTTTCTGTTTCGAATATTTGCTAGGTTATTTTTTAATTAAAATATCGTCTGCGTGGGAAATCAGAGCAGAAATTCAATATTTTTTATACGCAAAAGAAAAAGGATTTGTAAATTTCAGAGACTAAAGTGTATAACCTTATAATTTGGCGAAAAAAATGGCTTATATGGCGATTTTGAGAAAGTGGATTCTAGTGGTTTGCACAATTTTAGGCTTGGCGCAATTTACTGAGAGCGTAAAGAAATAGTATTTTTAAAAACAAGTGTAGGTTTTACTAGAATTTAGCCTGAAATTATAATTTTCTGTTCAGAAATAATGCAGCTATTAAGGCAATTTTAAATGATTTTCATCAAGTTAAATAAATTGATTTAAGTTAGGGAAACCCCGCCAAATTTCAGAAAATTAAACTTTTTCATTTGTATTGCTAATTCTATGCCCCAATTGATATGAGTTGGTGTTACGAGCGTATGAATAGATAATATTTTCTAATCCCGCCGAACAAGGTGTAATAAAATAGGAAGTCTTTATAAATACGAATGCTGTTTGAGATGAATGAGAATATTTTTTAAACCCAGTTAGACTAGCTGGTAATGCCTTAAATTATTGCATTTATTGTCAAGTTTAATGTGTGATTCATTTTGGCTATTTGCCATCGACTGCCGACGTTAATTACTCCAAAATTGAAGTTCTAGCAAAGTAAACATAAATAAATCATTTCATATTCCATTTTTAAAACTGCTACAGTTTCCGTAGCAACGGAATCCATTGTTGCCAATTGTATTCCGTTGTTGCCAAGTTGTTCAATTTAATAATTAAGTGAAACCACTCATTTCTACATCTCTTAAGACCCAAAAAAGTGAAAACGCATTAAATATGAAACATAGAATTTTAACATATTTGCGCATTAAAAATAATCGAAGTTTTTTCAGGCAATTCTGCATATTTTTCATTTATTTCCTTAGCGTGTGACGTCATTTCACGTCATTGTCTTCTGTTTTGCTGTCAGATTATCCGGAGGAGCACATTACACGCTAACGTATGTGCTGCTTCGGCGTACTTAAGAAAGCATTTGTCGGGTGCGTATTTGCCGAACCCCTCTGTGTGTATAAATTGAAGCAATGAAACTTTGTAGGCGTTTTTTTTTAAAACTAGAAAAAGGCAGATTAACGTCGTTAACGTGGAAGAAGCGATATGGAAAACTGTTTAATTGGTAGCCGTAATGCGAAATGATAATCGATTATTCACATGCGCAAAGCAACAAAATTTCAAAAGTATGAAAAGTCAGGAATATGAAATGAAAATCCAAAATAAATCACCAGAGACTATAGAATAAGCATCGTGTACGAGAATGATATTGCAATCATGTACATAGCAAAGGCGCTTGCAAGGAATACAAAATATAATATGAAATTAATTGCTCTTTCTTCCCATGGCGTTTGTGGAATCTTTCTGAATAACGGGATCCAATGTGCTTAGAATATTTCATATAAATTACTTATATGTTAAAGTTCTATTTATTTTTTCATATATATTCCAGTTACTCCAGTTACAAGACCTAGAGCTCTAGAAACGATTTCAGATTTTGTTTAATATTGAATTTGACACTATGCAATTCATCTATGTTAAAAATAAAATATGAAATTAGTTATTTATTTAGTGTGAATTGGCAGTGAGATCAACGTTAGTTTTATGTAACAAGTGTGCTACTGTATAAAGAGTTCAGTAAGGGTAATAAGCTTTTCCGCTTAAGTTACGTCACAAATTTTTTTCATTTACGAAAGCGACAAGATCTTCACGGAAACAGGATGCATTTTTGGTTTCTGAACGTACAATGTGCATCGATTGTTTCGTATAGGTTTTTTAAATTTGGGTAAAATTTAATAAAGTCATCTGCAACATAACTGTGCTAATGCATTGTCCACGCTTTACGAAATGCAAGATAAGATAAAATAGTATTCAACATCATGCAATGTTATTCATATGGTATGTATGAATGCTATAAATTAAACCTAAAAAAAGAGAATTATATGATGTAGAAATAAGGCATTTTTCGAAAGAGAAACGTTTCGTCTGCATACCGTAAAGTTCTTACTTTTCTGATCGCCAGTGACAATGACGTAGTTTTTGTGTCATCATGTTGCAATCGTCTCAAATTTCCACTCATGGAGTCAGCTTTTCGTCAGAATTCCAGCATTTTTTCACTGTTAGAGATTCCGCATTACTGTGTTTAATTTGACTTATATGTATTAGGAAAATATTCGTCTCCTACCGTGCGGAGAACGGGTAAGCAGCTAGTCTATACTATTAAAATCTGTGCGCGTCTGTCTGTGTGTGTGTGTGTGTGTGTGTGTAGCATCATCTCCTCCTAAACGGCTGGGAGTTGAGTTTCGAACGAGGTATCAACGAATTCGGAAAATTTCGAGAAAGAACCTCCGCTAACTTAAATTTCGAAATTATAATTATTTTAAGAGATATTGATAAAAAACCCCGTCAAAAACGCTAATTTTTGCTCTTCGCAATTCCGCGATTGTAACCCCTGTAGTGAAAATGTGAAAAATAAGCATCGAGGTTGTCATGTTTGGCTATTTTATTAAATTATTTAGACTCCTGCAGTAAAAATAAAAGAATAATGATTTTTTTTCTGTTTAGATTATTTACAAAGTTATTTTTTAATTAAAATATTGCGTTCATGTGAAATCAGAGCAGGAATTCAATGTTTTTTATGTGTAAAAGAATAAGGGATTGAGAGATTTCCGAGACTAATATGTATATCTTTTAGTTTGGCGAAAAAAAAATGGCTCATTTGGCGATTTTGAGAAAGTAGTAGGTCCTACCGATTTGCACAGTTTTGGGCTTGGCGCAAATTACTGAGAGCGTAACGAAATAGTATTTTTAATAACAAGTATAAGTTTTACGGCGCTTACTTAGATTTTTCATATAGAAATAATGCAGTTATTAAGGCGATTTTAAACAATCTATAGAATTTTCACCGAAAATTAAGTAAACTGATTTAAGTTAGAGGAATTCCGCCAAAATTCAGAAAATTGAGATTCTCGCATTTTGTACATGGTAGTTAACGGTGATTAAAACCCGTTATAGTTAATAATAATTTAAATAACTGCTACTTATCAATAATATGTCTGCATTAAATTTTGGCGATCGAACCATATAAATGATAGATAACTATTTCCCATTTTGATTGCTGTGAAATAAATGCTTCGAATGATTCCCTGAAAACAAAAAAAAATCTCGCAAAATGGTGTATGTTGGCATTTGGCGATCGAAGTACTGTGTAATAAATAATTGATTCTTATTTGTTAAAGCAGCGATACGGAAGTTTCTTTTACTGGAAGCTGTTAGAAAGGCGTAATTAATACTGTCTAACATATTTTTTGTTTTACGACTTGAAATGTATGTTGATTCCTACTTTAGTACATTTCTTAGCAAAGTTGGCGAAAAATATTCAAATGTAATACAACTCTGTACGTATTATTAATTCCATTCCACAATTGAGATGAGCCGATATCACTAGCGTATGCATAGATATTTTTTTTTTTTTAAATTCTGACAAACAGAGTATTGCGTATTGCCTTTAGTGCCAAGTTTAATTTGTGGTTTGAGCTATTTGCCATCGACTGGCGGCATTAATTTCGCCAATATGGCAGTTCTCGCAAAGTAAACATGAATAACTCATTTCATGTTCTATTTTTAACATTGCTATGATTTCCGTAGCAACGGAATCCATTGTTGTCACTTAAGTTGTTAAATTTAACAATTAAGTGAAACCACTCATTTCTACAGCATTTAAGACTCTAAAAAGTGAAAGCGCATGAAACGTGAAATAAATAGAACTAACTGTAACAGACTTGCGCTTTAAAAATAATCAAAGTTTATGCAATTCTACATATCTTTAATTTTATTTCCTTCGCGTGTGGATGTCATTTTTTACGTCATTTTTGCTGTTTTGCTGGCAGATTATCCGGAGCAGCACATAACCTCTAATGTATTTGCTCCTCCGGACATAAGCAAGAGCGTACGTCCGGCGCGTATTTGTGTAACTCCACTGTGTTAATCAGAATTTTCTGGTGTCAGATTTTTTAGACCATTTTTTTACCGCGGAGATTCCGATCCTGAAATATATTGATCACTGATAAATGAAAAAAAAAGATCAATTATATGCAAGCAGGAATAGCCAAAAATTTTATGGGAATGTTACGGGAGTGAAGAATATACATTTTGTATGGCAAAAAACTCCACATGGGGGTGTTGACCCCCTATCCCCTCCTTGGCTACGCCACTGTACGCAGGGCCGGCTTTACCATTAGGCGAACCTAGGCGACCGCCTAGGGCCGCCCATTAAAGGAGGCCGCCGATCAAATAATTTTCAATAAAAATCTAAATGCATGTTTTTTTTTTTTTTTTCTTTTTTACCGTTCCCAGTTTTTGCCTAGGGCCGCTAATGACTGATTCTTGAAAGAAACTTCTTAACGATCTCGAAATAATTTGCATTCTTCACAATTTTTCTAATCGGGGTTTCTTTTGTCGGTTTTTGATGCAGAAGATTTAACAAATAATAGTGATCAGCACTTGAAAGACAAATGTATGAATGCAGAAAGACTGCTTACAAATAAAAACACAGAAAAAGATATTGATGGAATGAACCTTTTTACGGGGCTCAGTACTTTTAGAAACATCGCAGCAGATAATATGTCTCCTGCAAGTACTTTAAAATATTTACTTAAAACAGGATTGGATGAAGTTTTACCGAATTTATGCATCATACTGAGAATTTTATTAACAATGCCTATGACTGTTGCATCTGCTGAACGCAGCTTCTCAAAACTAAATCTCATTAAAACTTACTTAAGATCAACTATGTCTCAAGAAAGGTTAGTTGGATTGTCTCTATTATCAATTGAAAATGACATTGCGCGTTCACTCAATTACACGGAGTTAATTGATGAATTTGCAAATAAAAAGACCCGAAAAATCCCGTTATAAAATATGCCACTAAACAATCTTCTGAAGAAGATTTAATGCATTATTTGGTTTTTGATTCTTCAGCTGAGTAAATATAAAAGCCAATAGTTCAAATTATTTCTGGGAATGAGTCTTCACCAACCAGCAGAAGATTCTTTCATTGACTGATATTACATTAATCCATTACACTAACACGATTGACTGATATAAACCCTAAAAACAAACTAGCAAATAATCATTTTTGCCAATTCACGATCAACTGTAAATTAGCTATTTTTAGAAATGTATACTTATTTTTTACTATTAAAATTTAATAATTTCTATTCATATTTTTTAAATTATGTTTTGTTTGCATTATTTTAATGTGTCCTAAAGGAATCAAGAACTGGTTTATTAAACTAAAGCTTAACAATCGTATTTTATATTGGTCCTTACCAAGATAAATTAAACAAATAAGAAAAAAAAAAATTATTGTATAAATCAGAGGTTTCCAAACTGTGTGTGAATATTTTTTCACAATGAGTGAACCTATTATGCATGTATCAATGCATTTATGTATATGTACGTACGTGTGTATGGAGGCATTAATGTTTGAAAATGTGTACAGGGCCGCCTATCTTGATTTTGACCAGGGCCGCCTACTTTGACTTTGCCTAGGGCCGCCAAATTTCTAAGGCCGGGCCTGACTGTACGCAAGCATCAGTTGTCACGTCATGAAAAACCGTCGTAGATGGCAAACTCTGAAGTTGTTCTGAGGGTTATACAAAATTAAAAAATTTTCTTTTAGTAAATTTTACTTTTGATGATACATTTCGGATATTTGGTTTTAATACATTTCGGCCACCAAGGTGAGATGAAATAGTACTAAATACGGCAACCCAGAATTTTCTTAACTATTGAATTTGACACTATGCAACTACAATAGATTCCCTATAACACGGTAGATACGTTTCGTGTTATAGGAATCCGTGTTGTACGGTCCTGCGCTATACTCCACCTGGAGTGCGAACTGCGCGGTATAATCGCGGCAAAACTTATTCGCGCTCCGTAAAAATGCAATGATGTTTGGTGTCGCCAATCCAAAGGAAATGCTAATTACAGGAGCTAAGGCGTCATAATATCAGAACATATGTCTCATTTCACCGTGCTGTACGAGTGTCTTTTAACGTGTTACACGAAAACGATCGTAATATTTTCGTCGTGTTCTAAGAATTCGTGTTGTAGACCCATGTTATAAAGGGGTCAACTGTAATCTGTAAAAAATGAAAAATGAAATTAGTTATTTATTTAGCGCGAATTGACAGTGAGATAAACGTCACTTTTATGTAACAAGTGTGATACTGCATTAAGAGTAATAAGGGTAATAAGCTTTTTCTCAGAAGTTACATCACGAACGTTTTCATTTACAAAAGCGACATGATTTTCACCGGAGCAGGGTACATTTTTGGCTTTTAAACGTAAATGATGCATCCGTTGTTTCATGTAGGTTTTTTAAATTTAGGTAAAATTTTATAAAGTCGTGTGTAACATAACTGCGCTAATGCATTGTCCACGCTTTGAAAAATACAAGATAAAATTATTGTCAACATCATGTAATGTTATTTACGTAGTATATACTATATATTAATGCTATAAATTAAACCTCACAAAGAGAAGAATATGATGTAGAAATCGGGCATTTTTCGAAAGAGAAAAGTTTTGTCTGCATACCATAAAATTCTTTCTTTTTTGATCGCCAGTCACATTGACGTAGTTTTTGTGTCATGTTGCAATCGTCTAAAATTTGCACTCATGACGTGAACTTTTAGTCACGATTAAAGTATTTTTTCACGCTTTGAGATTCCGAATTTCTGGGTTTAATTCGAATTATATATGTTTAAGGAAAATATGCGTTTCCCACCGTGCGGAGAACGGGTACGCAGGTAGTATAAAATAAATGCTGTGTAATCGTTTAAGAGTCTAGAAGTTTGATAAATCACAGTAAAAGAATCTAAATTGTCTCATATTATATGTGGCAGCGTTACTTCGCACTGAAAGGGGAAATTTCGCCAATCCGTAGCTATTGGTGAAATTTTACGATCAGTGGGATGAAATTTTTTATTTCCACAATCTTATATTCGTTGCAGTCATATTTTTTTAGCCCTACAATGCTATTAAAATTGAGCAGGTTTTTTAGCTTCGACATAGTCTGTCAGGCCGAGGCATTTTTCAAATATATTTGGCAGATAACGCTGAGGGGGGGGGGGGGTAGGTCGTTGAAAGTCGCACAAGGTTTGCAATTTTTTATAACTGATCGCCAAGTTCGGTGCCAAAAATAAGTCTTAAAAACCGAACCAACCTTGGCGATATCTTCCAAATTTGGCTGGAAAATTGCAAACGCCACAGTTTACTTCAAAGGAAAAACATAGTTAGAATATACCTGGCGAATATGAGTGACGAAGATTTTTAAAAAGAAGTGTTTATGGAACAAGAACGACAAACATGGTACACTCATGGATTATGATGCCAATTCCAAACATAATTTAAATGGTGAAGTATAGTTGGAATATGCTTGGTGAAGATCGTAAAACAGTTTTAGTAGGTGATTTTAAGATAGGCTTTGGTTCTAGAGATGTGATTTATGGATCAAGAAAGAAAAAGTACGGCACACTCATTAAAAATGATATACCTTCCAACTTAATGAAATAAGGAAGAAAAATAGGGAAGAAGCATGGATTATGATACGCTTTTAATATATAGCACTTCAGAGCGTTTTTAAAATATAAAAGTGCGTCAAATTTTAGATTTTTTTTCAGTTTCTTTGATTTACGAAAAGCGGTGTTACAATCGATTTTAAAATAAAGGGATCATTTAAAATTTACGAACGAACAATTGAGCAGCTACGAAAAACATACACACTATTATAAAAATCAAACGTATAGGGGAAATAGCTTTAGATAACTTTTTGATATTAACACAGTTAAGTTTTCAATACTAGCATAATTAGGTGTAAAGTACAGGAAAAGTTGTACAGTAATTTCGATAATCTTTTGCCGTTAGAAAAGTTTTATACACTTATACTGTGTGCCTAGGAAATAGGTTGCTCTATATGAAATATTTTTTCCCGATTTGAACTGGCACTATTTTTTTCGTGCTCCACCACTGAAACAGGCCACGAGCAGTGGCGTGCAGTCCACATAAGCAATGTAAGCATTGCTTGCCTATTCATGGTTTATATTTTAAAATAAACATTTATTTTATACAATATTACAAAATTGAAAAAAAAATATTTCAGAAAAAAAAAATACTCGCTAAAAGTAAGATAAATCTTCAAATGCAAGCCATAGCAACTGTGATTATGTTTTCAGTCGGCAAAAGACTTCAGTAAAAAGCAAGAGCATGCCAAGAAAATGGATTCTTAAATTGCTTTTGCGAGTTCTAAATATATTTTATTCGCTAAAACTAAGCTAACACCTCTACATAAAATCCAGAACAACGGTGATGAAAAGTGTTTTTTACTAGCCAAAAGACCACCAGATTTAACTACCAGCAAGATGGCGGTCGATCGAATCGTTCATCGCGTGCCACAGATCTAGAGACAATTTTTTTGACACAGCCGGCTGTGCGCTGACTAGTCTCTCTATCGTTTCATGTATCTATCAATGCATTTAAATCCTATACTCCCTTTTTCGGAAGATAGCAATGCTTTTAAAAATTATCCTGACAATTTTACAAATAATCGACAGTTTTGACGGAAAATTACGGGCTAAAAAGTAAACGATTCTCGCGTAACTATGAAACCCTCAAGTATTTTTATAGAAATCAAATGGATTCTCCGTGACTGAGTACTGTCAAAACGTCAGAGTCCTCACGGCGAGGACACCGCGCGTTAACCCTTTAACGCGCAGTGTTCCCGCTCTGGGAACACCAAACTCTGACGTTTTGCCTGCTGCCAGTCACGAAGAATAGATTTGATTTCTATAAAAATAGTTGTGGGTTCTATAGCTCCACGAGAATCCTTTACTTCTTAGCACGTCATTTCCCGTAAAAAATCGTCACGATTATTTTTAACAGCACTGACATCGCTGAAAAATGGAAGAATGCGAAAACAGTCTGGATAGATTGCCCAATGCTGAAAAAAGGGCAGTCGTTGCCATCGCTCGACTTAACTACCAGCAAGATGGCGGACGATCGAAACGTTCATCGCGTGACACAGATCTAGAGACCCTTTTTGACGAGTAGTCACGCGGTGAACGTTTCGATCGTCCGCCATCTTGCTGGTAGTTAAGTCGAGCGATGGCAATGATTGCCCTTTTTCCAGCATTGGGAAAGGGTTGCACCTCAAAGGGTTAAAGGTTTGAAGAAAATGCGTGTAGAGAATGTTGAGAAAATTTGAATTTGGCAATTAATATTTGTTGCAGTCAATTTATGGCCAACTGGCAGGTAAAAGAATCGTGCTTCAGTTATTTGTATTTTTTCTTCTCTATTATCATTAAGGTTATCTTCGTAAATAATGTCTCTCCCTCTCTCTCTCACCCCCCCCACACGCACGCACGTACTTTCCAAAATGTTGGCTGGTCCCTTTTCAGTGATCGAATTTACTGTTTGCCACATTAATTTGCTACATAAAAAATTTTTAACTACGTCTATTTTTCTCCGAATAAGCGAATTGTAAAGGAATTTTGTGAAAGGGGTGACTTGAAAAATTTTCAGGGAACTCTTGCGAGTTACTAGGATATATAATTTCCTTTTCTTAGTGTATGTGTGTGTATAGTGGGCGGAGTGTTTCAGGAACTTTCGTTAGGGTATTATAGAGCACATTTCAGTAATGCATCCGTTACGGAAATTTAAGGGTGTGAGAAAAAATTTAGGCGATAACTGGAAAAAGTGAAAGTGTTGTGTTATGGCAAAGCTACGCAAGGGCTATCTTCCATGGATGGGGTGTACCTTGGTCGGAGGACCTTTTAGAGGGTTTTACCGCGTATTCACTTTACATCTGAAGAATACCGACCAGAACTCCACATTGTTAGATCGACAGTTGCGCGATAGACCAGAAAGCTGGACCTTCACACTTCAGCAGCCTACTATTTTGAGTACGGTTGCAAAGGAAAGGACGTTAGCTGAGTATTTCTGTCTACAAGTTCCGAATGAAGATGAACAAAAAATTAAAAACGTATTGCAGATGGTTCTTAAAAATATTCATTAAAAATTTCCGCGCTAATGTATCCCCTCATTTGTTTTCGTTCCATTCAGTTCCGAGCAATTAGTGGGCTAGGGGGCGTATTTGAACCTCTGGTGGGCCAGCCAGACCGTAGGAACATATTGTCGTTGTCAAACCTAAATATCTGCTGTGTGCAAAAAGTTTATTTATTATTAACAGTTTTGATTAGTAGTTATAAGTTGATAATATTCTGGTCGATGAACATGGCATATTTCTTTTAGCAATCACAGTTCACCGCATAATGCTCAGAGTCACATAGAAGTCTTTTTATACGAAAATTTGGTTAGTAAACTAGTCGTAAGAGTCAAAAATGTTAGAAAGTGCACACAGCAGATATTCCTTTGAAAACGACGATATGTTGGACAACCCTGATCCATACCAGCTATAAAACAATATGACAATTTCGATTTAGATATGACTTCCACTGGCTGCGTCCCGCAATCTCGAAAGATAAGGCTGACAGAAGAGCATAAATTCTCCGTAATTGGAATTGTCGCGTTTAAGGGGTCAGTTAGAAATGCAAAAGAAACTCCACTCTCCAAAATAAGCGATTTCCTCACCCACAAGTCCGAAAGAGCATTGACCCCTCACCCCGCATCTTTCGAATGGGGAAGCTGAATTGAGGGGTTAACAAAAAAAAGTAATGGTCATTCCTGGACAAATGAAAGTAAGCTTTATAAGCTGTTATTTGGTCTTAAAAACAGTTGACCGTACGAAAAGATATAACGTGCAAGAAAAAATCTCAAACATATGCTTTTTGATAGATATCTTTTGAGTTTTACTCTTTCCAAAATAAAATCCTGCGTGTGACCCTGCGCTTATGAAATTACAAACGAAATCGGCCTTTTATAATCTAAAAAAGCAATTTCTGGGGGGGGGGGGATTTACCGTTTGAGGATACGGATTTTTCAGTTACCTCATAATTTCGAAGCATATGTTAATGTTTCTGATATATATTATTTGTTTCTATAATTTCATAGAAATTGGGCACTTTATGAGATAAATATTGAAACTCAATGCAATCTCTCTGGTCAGTACCTTGAAAAACTTAATTAAAAGCCAAGTGTATAGAAGTGCGAGTATAAAAAATGAATTAAATTGATAAAGATTTAAATGGTGTCAGTAAATTAATATTTATAAATCATTTTCAGTAGACCTAATCTGTGTTTAATGCGAATTAAAATGATGATTAAAATTCTGAATTTTTATCAACATTTTTTTTATCAACATTTATTTGTATTTGGATCTTATTTGTATTGAAACCAAGTTTCTGTAATGCAATAATAATTATTTCTGTGTCAATTAATCGATTAAATGGTTCGAATATTCGATTAATTTTTTTCCTGGCTATTTCTATTCGGCTAATTCGATCACATTGCTGTGAAAAATATATTTATTCACTATTCAAGTTTGATTAAAATCATATTTTCTTCTATAAGATTCGGCCTTCCTAGAGTGTAAATCTTCGTTGAAACAGCGTAACTTGCTGAGTGTAATTCTTTGTTATTATTGGTTATGAAATTTATATTGTTACTCTAAAAACCTCTATGATGATTTCAAGAAGTTTGATTTGTGTTTTGAACGTAAAGAGAAAACGTTGTGAATAAGATCTAATTTCACATAAAAATCATTATAAATTTTGATCTCATATATAGGTAAATAGCTATGGTACTTAAGTTATCAGTAACTGCCTAGGTATCATAATTGAGCATCTGAAGGTTTAACCAATTTATACATTATTTTACTTTTTAAAAATCAAAAAATGCTTCCACCGCCAAAATTGTGAGCTAGGATGATTTTTATTTTGCAATACCTGCTTAAGCAAGACTTTTCACATAAAAAAAAAATATATATATACATATGCATTATTATTGTACATTTTAGTCCTTTTTAAAATAAGATTTATTGATTTATTTTATTTTATTCACAATTACTATTAAACACATTGGGCGAGGAGAGAACTAATTGAATCGATGAGTGCCGATACCACCTCAGTCACAAAAAGGAAATTTTTCAGGAGAGAGAAAAAACTTCATAACTCCTCCAAATTTAAGATTATTTTATGTGGCAAGTTTATCTGTGAACTATAGATGCCGAAGTTGTTTCAAATATTTCAAATATTTTGAGATTTTGTAAAAATCGTGTAAATGTTTGTTCTCGTATCCCTCAAAAACAGCTTTAGGGAGTAGAATGAAATTTAGTAACATTATGATCAGTAACAACTAAAACAATAAATGCCTGATTTTATTTTATCTTAAGTTTGAATAAATTTTAAAACTTTGCAAAATTGTATTTAAAAAAAAAGAGAAATCACTATAAGGCGTCCGGAGTTAATATATTAGCTAGCTATTTAATTTTTAAAAAACTGTTGGATTTTTTAGATGTTTATTTGCCGTTTTAGGTTTTTTGAAACTTTTGAGTTTTCTGGAGGCATAATATTTAAATTCTGTAAGGAATCAAACAAAATTTAGTTATATGAGAGGAATGACCTCTTGACATTAAAACTTTTCCACTAAAACAAAACGTTAAGTTTGAATACAAATACCTTCTCTACTGAGAATTTCACTCAGCACTTACTTACAATCTAACATGGAATCATTTAACAATTGACAGAAGTTATATCGTTGCTTTCAATAATTTTGCCTGTAATCTACTTCCATTTTTTGTACTCCTATAATGCTAAGTCAGGCTTTTTTGAAATCTGCATTACATACTAATCTAAGACAGGTAACTTCATCTAATTATTTGAGACAATTCAATTTAAAGTAATTAAAAATATATATGCTTTAAATAAAAACAGGTTGATAATGAATTTATTCTAATTTCAGCATTAAGCTAGCTTCTGATAATCACAATATTTTTAGCACTATGTTTAAAATTTCAAATTTTGATACCTACAACCTCTGGGGATAAAAAAAAAAGTTTCAAAAAATGAAGATAAATGCCTAAATTGTTATTAGATAGCAACATTTGATAAAAGGTTCTATTATATAAAGAATTAAAGCGTGACCTGTTTGGGATACCCTGTATATTAAAACTTATCTAAAGATAACCATCTTAATAGCTATTTTCTGCATTTACTAGAAATTGTATGCAATTGTATGCACTTGGCTAAAATAACTAACGTAAGAGTCAATTACTGGTGAAATCCATTTTTTCTTACCCAATAATTGATATATCGGTCATCTTAGATAAATAAATAATTTTGTTTATTAAAAAAATCTCTACGTATTTACTTTATGAACTATTATCTAATACGAATGTAGGAAAAAAAGGCACCAGGAAAAAATGCCCCCCCCCCTCCACAGCAGAGCCTGTTTATCGGCAGGGCAACCGGGGCACTTGCCCTGGGCCCACCAATTTCAAGGGCCCAAAATTTTTGTACTTTTCAACACAGATTGTTATTTATTAATTCATAAAAAACTTTGATTATAAATTTGTATTGTCATTATCTTGAGTCGTAAGCTGATTCTCTGACATTTTACTGTACTAAGGGTCCTCTAAAACCCACGAGCATTCGATCAAAATCCGTGAGCCAGTGTTTGAGCCTCTTTTTGCAAATTTTATTATAAGAAAGTCTCATCAGTTTTAAGATTCGTACTGTAAGTTTTTCGATTCTTTTCATTTATATTTTAAAGGAGTTTAGTATAGAAGTGTACGTATATGTACTATAGTATGTGTCTAGATATTCATTTGTGAAAATAAATTTTATCCATGTATGCAAAATCATTTAATATTCGTTACTGCAATGTATGCATATATTTAGTATCTAAACTTGATATATATTTCTGCAGATAAATATGTGCCCAGAACAACTTAAATGCGGACTATGTAATTTCTCGTAAATGCAAAGGCCCAAAAATTTGTATTTGCCCAGGGCCCAATATCGTGATGATCGGGCCCTGCTCCACAGAATTATAATTTTCATAGGGGCATGGGGGGTACGTGCACTCACATGACAAATCAAATGTAGGCTATAAAAGATTCTTTTGTAAATTGAAATGCATTTATTAGAGAAAAAACTAAAAACAATTGTGACCCCTCCTCTCTGCAGAATTTTTTTGGGTCCGCCCCTGATTTTTTTAAATAGTGGACAAAAACTTACTTTGATTTGCTTTTAACGACGCTCTTGAATTTGCAAAGTGGGGAGGGGGTCGTCAAGCACCCACCTGCCCCTATATGGGCTCAGAGTAAGTGTGAAGATACTATTTAAAATGCTATTGCAAAATTTTAAAATGTATTAAAATAAATAAAATAAAATCCATCATATATTTAAAAAGGCGCTTAAAGTGATACACATCACTAAAAATAAAATAATTTTCAGATTTAATTTTACAGCTAAGTCAAAGTAATATTAGAAAAACCAAACAGATAGCTAAAAGATTAGTTTATCTATTTATTTTTTTTTTTTTAACTTGTCATGGTTACTGTGAAAGTGAATAAAGCGTGAATGTGACACAATTTATTTAAGGTGATTTGATCATTAAAAACTGCCGGTTTGTAGATATATTTCTCATTAATTAATACATATTTAATCATGTCCTTTTGCTATGAGCCTTGATTTCCCTTTTTTATTTCGTTTGAAGAGGGGTACGCCTGACCAGGAAAGACAAGTCAATTACATTTTAGACGGTCCCTCTTTTGAACCCCAACACCCCGGCTAAGGCATAAATCCCGTAAATCGTTTTTCCATGTAATAGGATACCACGCTTCCACTATTATTTATTTTTTTTAATTTTTAAAAGTAAGCAAATATTGGATTACCTTGTTTTGCAAGCGGCTTACACTGGAAGCGAACTTCTCTCCTCTGG
Organism: Cheiracanthium punctorium; assembly: GCA_038373885.1. Lineage (NCBI taxonomy): Eukaryota > Metazoa > Arthropoda > Arachnida > Araneae > Cheiracanthiidae > Cheiracanthium > Cheiracanthium punctorium. The sequence continues at coordinate 28,590 of JAWZYV010015343.1, forward strand.
TCCATTCCTAGGTCAGCACAACAATGCATTGGTGGACAATCCTCTGATACTTTGCAGGATTGCTTAACATAACAAGGAAATTAGACAGTTGAAATTATATAAGATGTATAAAAAAGATGGTAACACGATTTGATTATTTATCTGTTAGAAATAATTGGGCAATGTAAATTTGAGAATTATATCCTGAAAGGGAATATCCTAATACAGTGAAACCTGTGAAGTTGACCTAATTGACCAAGAATGGAATGGCTTAGTTACTTTTACATTGAGTGAACCCTTTATAAGTTGTCTAACTTGTATGTTGACCACCTGCCTAACTTGTATGTTGACCACCTGTCTAACTTCTGTGTTGACCAGGTAATTAGGTAACATTTGTCCCAAAGCATAGCTCAAAACAATTGTAAGTTGACCACTTCAAGAATTTTTTCTCTGTCTTCTTCTATAACAACTTTTATAAATATTTTTCTATTTGCTTCCCATCCACACACTAAATACATAGTAAAGTACGTACTACCATGCTGTTCCGTCAATCAATACTGTCCATGACAAAGAAAGAAGCCCCTTTAGATGGGGCTTCACGTGGGCCATGGTTGCTTTAACCTTTTCAGTTATTATAGAAATTACGAAAGTAATTTTTTGGATTTTAACAATAAACGTTTATATTCAGCTTCATGTGTAGCTCCTGACCATATTTGTTAAAAGATATCTCACTATAACCGAGTTCAGCAGTTCGAGATATTTTTATGATGAAAGGCTGAAATTTTGTAGATCATTTCGTTAGTGTATGACGCATATATTGCTGATTGAGATTTTTTGTTTTCGTACGGGGATTGTATACAAATTTAAAAAGTATCACTTTTTGAGAATTAAGAAATTTTTCTGCAACGTAGTCGTTTTGCCTACTTTATTTTGATCGTTTTTCGATTTACTTTGTACACTTACCTCTCATTGATAAAAAATTAGAGAGCTCTATCATCTCTTTGGGATACTCTGTATAGTATCAATGTTTGAATTTAACAGTTCAGCTTTCGTCTAATGAACATTGTTGCTTTTGCACTTCTGTTTTATTTTGAAAGAGTGATGGTTTAAATCTACAAATTTTGATCATTCGATAATCGGAGTGGAAAAAAGTGATGATTGATTGTTACAAAAGCCTGCATAATTGCTTTTCCTCTAACTTTCACAACTGATTCCCACTCATTTTTTGAATACTGAAAATAAATAAACTGTGAAAATTCCCATCCTGTACCAGTTTTTATAAATCAAGTACTAGGAAGTCTGAAAAGTAGTGTCGTTTTTTCACAAAAAAAAAAACAAAAAAAAAACAAAATAGTTTTCAATAAGATTTTAATTACAACAAAGCTGAGCCTAATATAGTTTTGTTACATTTGTACTATTTGTTACATTTTAAAGAAAGAATTTTAAAGATAAATTTTTTTCTTGTTTGAAAAAGATAGCCTCCTTTCCCCCTTTTTTTACGTCTGCCCTACTTAGAGGTCGAATTTCAAAACTTCCTGAAATTTATTTTTTGATATTCGTGACTGTTGTATTTTACAGCAAGAATGTCGAGAATAGCTCTTTTTTTTAGATTAATGATATGTTAAAAGAACGTTGGCCCCCTGCCCTCAATCGGCTACAAATTTTGAAAAATGCTGTCTTATCTAGCACTTAGGTAGAAAAATTCACATGCAGGAAAAATTTCGTATTAGTAGCTGCAGCAATTTTGAGTTGCTAAAAAACTACTTAATACACACACACACACACACACACACACACTTATATATATAAACTTTCCAGTCCCCCAGTTATTTATGTCATACTTGAAAAATTTCGCTTTTACTTTAATCGACTTACTCACCAACGTTTGAGGAAAATAAAATTTCACCTTACTACATTGCTATCGGAAGATATTTTAATAAAGCTTTTAGAGCAGGTAATACAGTAACCCCTTCCCCATTTGTTTTTGCTAAGTCAGACTTGTCAAATAGTTTAATTTTCGTGTATTTTGTGACAGCCCGAATAAACCATTGATCGTTTCTGATGATGCATTGAACATATTTGAGCCTAATTTTGCTTTTGAAATACATTGGAAATAGAATGAGAAAGTTTAGTGACTTCAAGAAGTCGCAGCAAGTCTCTGGTCCTTTATTATTATGGTTGTGGTAAAGTAATTGTGAAAAGATACATTAATGTTTTTGTGATGCAAGTGTGCTAGGCAGATACATTGGCAAGGGAAAAAGGGGGGGGGGATAGAATATACGAAGCACAAAAAAAATCTTGATTATTGACATCCAACACTTAAATCTCCAAATTTCGAGTAGGAGGGGAGACAAGCAAGATTGCCCCAATCCCAGGTACAAAACTTACTTTGGTTTGAAATTGAGTTATCAAGACAAATATCGGGAGTCTCATAAAATCTGTTACTTCGTGTAAGGGTCTACAAAGATGGTCTAAAAAAGAGAGCCATACTCTTATTATTATTATTTTTACTTTCCGAACATGTACCATGTAAGGAAAGTATTGTAATGATGAAAAAATTCGACTTCGAGATTTTGGTGTATTTACACGTTTTGAGGTCTTCTGAATTCATTTATGATATTTTTACGAGATGTGCGTACGTATGTGTGTGTGTTTGTGTGTATGTGAGTGAACACGATAGCTCCTAAACGGGGCATTCGATTGAGCTTAAATTGGGTATATATGTTATAAACCACCATCTCAAGACCGGTATGGATTTTGATGTGTATAGGACTTATAGTTTTTCTACAGGGCTGCGACAAAGAATACTTTTACAGTATGGCCTACGGTTGGAAATTCTTGAAAGTGCGCTCGCGTTTAAACTGTACATTGGATTGAGCTCAAATTAGGTATACATGTTATAAATCACCATCGTAAGACCGGTATTGATTTTGATCTGTATAGGACTTATAGTTTTTCTACAGGGCTATGACAAAGATTTCTTTTACATTATGGCATATGGGGAGAAATTATTGAAAGTGCGCTAGCGTTTAAACGGCGCATTCGATTGAGTTTCAGTTTGGTATATACGTTTGAATTATTCATCGATTAAAATTCATTTAAATGCTTGGTAATGTTCTTAATCGTAAGTGTTCGGAAAGTCGTGTGGAGTCACACCAGATTTTTTTTTCAGAAATCCCGATAACTTGTCCTGAGCTTCAGAATCATAACACAGATTGGAAATTTTGTTTTTAAAGCTGAACTTAACGGAAAAACTTTTCAAAAATTCAAATGTTCACTTTAATTAGTGATTGTGATTTCCCCCCTTTTTTGTATCCTCTTAATTTCCCACTTAATTAATTAGAAATTCTGATACCGAAAGAGATGACACAGCATAAAGATAAGTAATATCAAAACTTATTTTTATTTCTTACGCAAAAAAAGATAGAGATTGTATATTATTACTTTCATAACAGTATGAAGTTATAAAATCAATGAGATGGAATTTGACAAAACTATTTACTATTCGTTTCGTGGAGATAATTTTTATCATTACAGTCGATACAAACGTAAAATTTAATGTCCCCGGTAAAACATGCTTCATGTGTCCACTGTCTGCATTTGGTACACTGAATCCATTCTTTCCTTGTCTTCCTGTGCTTAAATAATTTCAGGCAGCGAAGGCACGGCGCTCTCTTCTTCACTAAAAGTATCTAAATTTATGTATTTTAACAATGCCGTTTAGATCTACTTTCATTTTGTCCTTTCGAGATTTCTCTTCGACAATCTCTCTTGCAACTTCCTTTTATTCTCTAGTGATTATTTTTATCAATACTATTTATTTATTTACTATTATTATTTTATTTATTTATTTGTTTATTTATTATTATTATTATTTGGGTGGGGGGAGGGGTTCTTACAAAGCTTTCTTTACGGGTGTGACTTTTTTTATTACTGTCTATTGTAATTTTTATTGGCTCTGCCTTAACGAAAGGCCCTAAGTTTTCTGCGGAAGGAAGTCCATATTTGACAGATTTTGGTTTTCATTTGATGATGCTGGTTCATTGGTTCAACCTGCCCCAATTTTACTGGGACGACTTGCACCCAGTGGCGTAGCCAAAGGGGGGATAGGAGGGTCACCTCCCCCATGAGGAATTTTTTGCCATACAAAATGTATATTCTTCATTACCTTATCACATACACGTACACATGTATGTGAGTTGCAGTAGTCTTAACCCCCCCCCCATGAAAAATTTCTGGCTGCGCCACTGCTTGCACAAATGGCATTTCCCCCCCACTCATATCTACCTATTTTTGCAAATATTTCACAAACTAAATAGCTAGGAATATAGATTTTAAGAATAACTTTAGTTTTGTCAGTGGTATTATGTGCCTATACCACGGCCTTTTCTAATCCACCATTCTCTTGCGTACCTTTGCTGACTCCGCAAACATACGACGGATCAGTGCTCATCAGATGTAACAAGCACTAATAAACATTACGTGTTCAGCTACCCTTTGATAGCCTACTTACCACCTTAAGAAATCCGACACAGAATACGCAAGCATTGCCATGAGCCATGAACGTCATGAAGAGAAAGGCAAAAGTTCAGGGACATATTCAAAATCATAAAGGACCGATCCTTTCTCGGCTAGCACAGTCTAATACTCATTCCTGGACCTTCCCAAAAAACTTCATAGAATCTGTTAGTAGGCAGTGCATTGCCCTATCACAACAAAGGCACCACAGTCAGCTATTGCCAGTGGGGGGGGGGGGATAAGTCCTGGCCGCGCGATGTACCCATGACTGTTTCAATATGAGCGGAGTTAAAAAAACGTAATTGCTCCTCTTCCCCCCCCCCTTTTTTGTAAAGATTATTAAATAAACTCCATAGCTCCCGTGAAAGGCTTTGAGGTTGGCTCCGTCGTCCAAGCCAGCTGCCCTGTAGCATTCGAAAATGCACACATTTATAGTTAGGACGCGAGATGAAAAATAGGCGCCTCGAGTCTCGTAAAACAAGCCTAAAAGCTTTGTCTCGTCTCGCAAAATCCCTATATCGTAATGTTAACAATGCTTGTCTCGTCTCGCAAAAAAGCTGCAAATCTCTGTATCGTCTCATGTCCATCCTTATTTATAGTCACATCCCTTTTTCCGTTCAATGCAACTTCATTTAAATATGATCTATTTTGTGATTATGATAACATTGTCTATGAGAATGCTTTTCTGTGAGAAAAATTTTAAGGTTATATCTGAAATAGTTTTAAATAGATTACTATTTTAGAACTCTGAAACTGCAGTACTCTTTTGTTCTTGTTTCTTTTTTAACATTTTCCAAATTTTAAGAAAGGCTTTTCACTTTCTAAAAATGTATTTAAGAAAGGCTTTTGTATTCAGTGAAATACTCATGAAATACCTGATAAGCTTCTCGATTTTTGGATCTACAGTCATAAACCTAAAATTTTTATGGTAAACTTCATGAAAGTTAGCTGTTGTTTTTTGCCACGAGAAATTTCTAACATTGATATTGTCAATTGTAATATTATGTTACAATAGTTTAATTTCGTTTTATAACTTTTGATTTATTTGTTTGCATATTTCATTTTTTCGTCCCTGGCCTGACCTTGCACGCTTTTACAAATCAAAATAAGAGAAAAAAATCATTCAGCTTAAAACTGCAACATCGCGATATATACATTTACTAGCTGCGTGCCCGTTCTCCACACGGTAGGGAACGAAACTTTTTCTTACATCTATAGTTTGAATTGATTCCAGTGATTTGGAATTTCAAAATAAGCAAAATGATTTGACTCTTGGCGTAAAGTTACTCATTAGTTATTCGTAGTTAGTATAAGTACTGATCTGAGACCATTGATAATATTATGACGCAAAAACTATGTCGGTGTCATTCGCGATCAGAAAAAAGAAAAGCGTGACGGTCTGCAGCGAAAATTCCTAACTTTCAAAATGTCTCATTTCTACATCATACTCTTTTTTAGATTTAAGTTATACCTCTTAGATACTAGCATGATGTGGCGAACCGTTTTATTTTATAGTTAAATAGTTGTGTACCCGCTCTTCGCAAGGCAAGAAGAGAACATTTTCCCAAAATGTGATCATAACTACTTGTGACAAAACAGAATCTCCAAGAAAAAAAAAGTTCAGTTACAGTCTTTTCTGTTGAAACTAACGCGGGAGATATTAACGTGACGTAGAATTACTTAATGTTTAGTTAGCTGTGATGTAAGATGTTTGTTGAAAAAGGGAATAGAACACTTAGTTTCACGAAATATTTATTAATGCGGTATATTGTGCTTTGATCAATATTGCCCTAGCACATCTACTAACTATTACTTATGCTATCTTTTACTGATACCAATACAATATATTTTCGTTTTCCAGTCGTTAATACTTTATTTAATGGAACGGCTTAGATATTTGCCACGAATTGTAGTCTTTTATTCTTTGGTGACTTATGCAATTTACACATTAGTATAAACGATAATCATTTCACTTTATGGTTGCCACTAAAACAGCTCTCCATACATTTGTATGCTTAATTATTGTCAGATTGGCGTATTTAGCACAAGGGCTCTATTATCTCACCGGGCAAATCGGGACTTTGCCCACTGCCTACGGCTCGAAATGGCCCCCAATTTCAAATGTTGTTCTGAAATATTCTTTTTTATAAACATATTTTATGATAAATAAAACAAATTTCATAGATGGAGGCCCCCAAAATTCATCAACGCCCGGGGTTCCTGTTTGCCATAATCAGGCCCTGTTTAGCACCGCAAAATATTTCTTGCGATTCGAAAACGTGTCCCGTTTAAAATCTGAATTGAAAATAATGCTGCATCATTCACTGGTGAAAAAACAGCATTCAATTCTTTTTCTGGCAACGTAAAATAAAATATGGAATTATTTCATGCGTGGCGTATGAGTATTTTGCTTGTGAGTCCGTTATTCTGATTGAGTTTCGAAAGGGGTTTTAAACTCGTGACATCAAAGTGGCGCACATTTCACATGTGAAAACTCAGTTATTTTAAAGTAATTTTATTTATTTTTTTCGACATGGTAATTTAAATCATTGTTACTGTCTCCAAGACCAGGTGCGTAGGCAGGAAAATTTTTCGGGGGGGGGGATATGCGCCTGGGAAAATTTTTCGGGGAGGGGATGAACTTATTTGTGTATAAATAGACGGATATTTATCACTAATCCAAAATTTCGGGGGGGGATATATCCCGATATCCCCCCCCCTGGCTACGCCCCTGTCCAAGACAACCAAACCGCAATATATCATACCGAAATTTTTAAGCAGTGCGATTCAAATAGAAATCCTTCTTTACTTAAACATTCGTAAAAAAAATCTCCTAATTTATATTTTCCTCCGTTCTTCTTTTAAAAAGCGGGCGAATTGTATGCTCCGTCTTTTGCCGAAATATAAAAAAGCTACGACAGATAGAATTCAAGATGAAGCAGTTTAAAAATATTTTACGAAAGTCAGCGTCAAATTTAATTTTATTGAAAAATTCCCAAAAAATCTGCAAATTATGTTACGCAGTCTAAACAAACCAGTTTTTAAAATAAAATTTTCTCCTGTATACGATGACGCAAATATCGTTTTCTTGCGAGTGCAGTTACCTGCGTTATTACGTATTATGCAAGAAAAATCACTAAAAATCGGACAAAACATAAAATTAAACATTTTTCTAATTCGAATTTCGCAAAAATCGCTCCCAGGCGTGTTAGGATCTGTTCTAGTGAAGCCGTATGCAAAAATTCGGTAGGTGCTGCGACGACCGTTTTCGGCCGCAACGCGATGGAGAGACGCGCGCAAGAAAGATCGGTGGTCACAAAACCTACCTACATAGCTACATACAATTGTTTACTCTCGGATTTTATTATATAAGAAGATAAGATAACGTAGTGAGGCAGTTTCCTCTTCTTCAAAGGCGATCGAAAACTAATAAAATAATCCATAATAAAGTGAATGTTGTCGAGATATACTCACCGACAAAGCACCTGCGAAACAGGTAACAAGAACAATTAATATTTTCATAGTTAGAATGACAGTATCTAATACTAAAAGAAATACGAATTTTTTTGCATTCGGCTCAAACGAGACTGCGTTTATATACTTACGTAATATCTACTTTTTTCCCCCCATCAAATGACGCTAAGCAAATTTTATTCTTGTTTTTCCTGTTAAAGTTCAAATTCTGTCTTTTAAACATGACCTTTACTTGTTTAAAATGCACACTACAAGGCGTACACAATTAATCACAGTACATGTTGTTTTGTTGTATTTGAAGAGAATGAGTAACATTTTGTCATAATACAATCTTTGATAATACCTCTACTTGGGTTGATCTGCTATTCTGGGTTTCAATTTAGTTTGAAATTCACTTTCTACGTGCCAGATAAGTTAAACTTTTCCATTTGATTGTGTGCAAATCTGTGAATTAGACTGCGAGATACTGATCTTTAAAATTCACTTTGGATAACATTAGGTTAGCGATTTCTCAGCAAACAGTGGTGGTAACACCAAGTTGAATTCCGTTTTGGGGATTTATTTTTAACGCGAAATTTCGTGTGATTTTAGGCATGGCTCTGGTAGCAGAACCACTCAATTTAGCCATCTCTAGACTTAAATTTTACCTTAACCATAAAACTAAATACGAACAAAGGAATAAAGAACTAGAAATAATTTTTTGGGTGGGGAGAAGGGAGGGGTTAAGCTTCTTTAATTAGTTCTAGAACGCCCCTGACTCTTGACTGGTCGCAGTATCTATATAAATAAAATTAGACTTTTGTCTGTACATTTCTTGGAATTAAAAATTTTGCGATTTCGATCCGTTTCAAGCACCCGGGAATCCGATGCGACCCTCAAAAAAAAGTTTGTCTGTCTGTCTTCTGTCATTCTGTCATTCTATCCGTGACGCTTTTTTCTTTAAGCATCACGTAAAAACGACTGAAGCGAATGATATGAAATTGGGTGTCATGATAGGTGGTCACTCAACTTAAAACATAGGCGTCGAATTTTTAAAAAATCTTGATTAGATTTTCAGATTTTGCAAAATCGTTTTCAAACTGCGTAAAATTGTGTTCAAGCATCACGTAAAAACGACTGAATCGAATGATATGAAATTGGGTGTTCATGATAGGTGGTCACTCAACTTAAAACATAGGCGTCCAATTTTTAAAAATCCTGATTGGATTTTGAGATTTTGCGAAAATCCTTTCAAACTGCGTAAATTTGTGTTCAAGCATCACGTAAAAACGACTGAATCGAATGATATGAAATTGGGTGTCATGATAGGTGGTCACTCAACTTAAAACATAGGCGTCAATTTTTAAAAAATCCTGATTGGATTTTTAGATTTTGCGAAAATCCTTTCAAACTGCGTAAATTTGTGTTCAAGCATCACGTAAAAACGACTGAAGCGAATGACATGAAATTGGGTGTCATGATAGGTGGTCACTCACTTAAAACTAGGAGTCGAATTTTTAAAAAATCTTGATTGGATTTTGAAATTTTGCGAAAATCATTTCAAACTGCGTAAATTTGTGTTCGCACATCACGTAATAACTGCAAAGGTGAAAAAATGATATTTGGTGAAATGATAGGTGGTCACTCACCTTAAACTATAAGCATCTAATTTTAAAAAAATCGATCCGATTTCGAGATTTTGTGAAAATCGTTTAAAACTGAGTGAATCTTTGTTCCCGCATTACGTAATAGCGACTAAAGAGAATGATATGAAATTTGGGTCACACGATAGATGGTTGCTCAACATAAACTGTAGGAGTCCAATTTTTTAAACATTTTTATTAGATTTTGAGATTTTGTGAAAATTCTCTCAAAATACGTTCAATGATGATTTCTTCAAACTTCACGTAATAACGACTAATACGAATGATACGAAATTCAGTGATATGGTAGGTAGTTGCTAATCTTAATTTATAGGCGTTGAATTTTAAAAATATTTTAATTACATTTTGAGGATTTTGCGAAAATCGTTTTAAAATGCTGAAAATTGTTCCAGCATCACGAAATGACAGCATCACTAAGACACCAGCATCACTAAGATTGCAGGGAATGAAACGAATTTGGGTGACATGATAGGTTGTCACTCAACTTAAATTCTAGGCTTCCAATTTTTCAAAATGTTGATTAAATTTTGAGATTTTGCGAAATTATTTCAGTATGTGTAAATATTCATTCGCGTATCACATAATTACGTCTAAAGCGAATCAAATGGTATTACTTAGTGACTCTCTAACCTGTAATATTTTAACAATACATAAATATTATAACTTCGCTTTCTTTACTTTGGCAACATACTACATTCATTGTGTGTACTCCTACAATGCTGACGAAAGTTCTTGCTTTTTGGAAATTTGCATTCACTAACCCGCGAGGACGGGTACTTCAGCTAGTGTTCAATAAGGGAGAAATTTTTTACGAGCCCGGGCTCGGGCTGAGCCCGTCTCATCTCTACTGTGTGTGTGTGTGGGGGGGGGGGGCAGTGCAAAAATACGTGAAATTACGGTTAGTTTCTATAAAAACAGAATAAGGCTGCATTTTTGCGATTCTAGAACTGAAAAAATATGTATTTTCTCTAATTTCTTTAACATTAGTTTAATTTTTGTTTCAATTTACCATAAATTATCTTTATCCGAGTGTATTTCATTACGAAATTAATTTATTTTTTCTGCTTCAGGTTTCAGGTTCATGAGGAAAAGGCAGCCGACCTATTTAGGTTTACAGCTTTAATCGGCTTGAATCTCCACTACTACCTTTGAACTTCACCATAATATAAAAATTCAAAAAGTCTTACATTTTATACATTTTATTACATTGAGATCTCGGAAGACAGTACAGCCAAATTTTCAGTCTTTTAGTTTTTCTATTTCATTTGTTTTCTTTTCTTTTCCCTTAATTAAATTTTAAAATTAAAATAATAATAATAATAATAATAATAACAGCAATAATGATAACAATAATATCTTGATTAAAGAATTGTGCATAATGTCTAAATCTATATAAATAAAATTAGACTTTTGTCTGTACATTTCTTGGAATTCATAAACTTTGCGATTTCTATCCCTTTCAAGCACCCGGGAATCCGATGCGACCCTCAAAAAAAAGTTTGTCTGTCATCTTCATTCTGTCATTCTGTCCGCGACGCTTTTTTTGTTTAAGCATCACGTAAAAACGACTGAAGCGAATGATATGAAATTTGGTGTCATGAATAGGTGGTCACTCAACTTAAAACATAGGCGTCCAATTTTTAAAAAATCCTGATTGGATTTTGAGATTTGCGAAAAAACTTTCAAACTGCGTAAATTTGTGTTCAAGCATCACGTAAAAACGACTAAAGCGAATGATATGAAATTGGGTATCATGATAGGTGGTCACTCAACTAAGAACATAGGCGCCGAATTAAAAAAAAATCTTGACTAGATTTTGAGATTTTGCGAAAATCATTTCAAACTGCGTAAATTTGTGTTCGCACATCACGTAATGCAAAGGTGAAAAAATGATATTTGGTGAAATGATAGGTGGTCACTCACCTTAAACTACAAGCATCTAATTAAAAAAAATTGATCAGATTTCGAGATTTTGCGAAAATCGTTTAAAACTGAGTGAATCTTTGTACCGCATTAAGTAATAATGACTAAAGCGAATGATATGAAATTTGGTCACATGATAGATGGTTGCTCAACATAAACTATAGGTGTCCAATTTTTTAAACATTTTTATTAGATTTTGAGATTTTGTGAAAATTCTCTCAAAATACGCTTATATTTCATTCAAACATCACGTAATAACGACTAATACGAATGATACGAAATTTAGTGATAGGATAGGCAGTTGCTAATCTTAATTTATAGGCGTTGAAATTTTAAAATATATGATTACATTTGAGATTTTGCGAAAAATCGTTTTAAAATGCTGAAATTTTTGTTCCAGCATCACGAAATAAAGACTGCAGGGAATGGAACTAAATTGGGTGACAGGATAGGTTGTCACTCAATTTAAATTCTAGCCTTCAAAATTTTTCAAAAATGTTGATTAGATTTTGCGATTTTGCGAAAATTATTTCAATATGCGTCAATATTCGTTCGCGCATCCATAATTACGACCAAAGCGAATGAAATGATATTACTTAGTTACTCTCTAACCTGTAATATTTTAACAATACATGAAAATTATAACTTCGCTTTCTTTCCTTTGGCAACATACTACATCCATTCTGTGTACTCCTACAATGCTGACGAATTTTCTTGCTTTTTGGAAATTTGCATTCACTAACCGTCAAGGACGGGTACTTCAGCTAGTTACTTATATGAAGAAAATTGGAATTTTGTCCACTTTTATTGCTTGTAAAATTAATTATTTACAATAAAAAAAATTTGCGATTTCGATCCGTTTCAAGCACCTGGGACCAACAAAACCCTACAACCAACAAAAAAAAGTTAGTCTGTCGTTCTGCCATTCTATCTGTGATGCTTTGTTCATTCGCGCATCACGTATAAACGACTGAATCGAATGAAACGAAATTTGTGACATGTCAGGTGGTTACTCAACTTTAACTATGAGCATCGATTTTTTTGAAGTAAAACTTCTTTAGTGGCGACTAGGGAGTTAACTCAGTTTTTCTTTCTGACGGAAGTAATGCTCAGTAAAGGAAGTGACGTGCGTGCCCCAAAAAAGAAGAACCGCTGAAAAACACTACTTTTTCGACCTTGCTTTCGCCGTTCCCCGAATTCATCGTGCAAAAATACGCGGAACCTGTTTAGAGAAAAAAGTCAAGAGCCGTATCTTAGAGATATCATCCTTATTTATATATCAATAAGCGTTTTGAAGGTACATCCAACATAATATTTTACATGTAATCCAACCTCACAGGAGGTTCTCGATAATCCCTATTTGTAGATGAATAATATACATGGTTTTGAAAAGCACATAGGAATGGAACCTGCCTGCAATCGAACCGGAACAGTCAGGGACTGATTTTACTTCGGGGCACGTGCCCTGGGCCCCGATTTTTAGGGACCCCCAAAACTTCCTTTTATATAATCATAATAGCTACTAAAATTATCTCTCAAGAGAAAAATTTCTGATTACTTCATTTCATCACAAATATTCAAAATTTTTAATTTAATGTAACTTATAACGCTAAAAATTATGCATTCAATTCGACATTCGATAAATTCGATATTCGCAAATTGTTTGGACAACTCAATTTGCTCCTCCTTTTATCTTTTCAAAGGTGTGTGACGGCTGTAAATACCCTAAAAACATTTCAAAATCGAAAAAATTCATATAAGTGGTATCTGTCGTGACATTTCACTGACTTGTTAAATGTTTACGTATGGTTAACTTAGGAATGATAATTGGTTTTAACTTAATTAAGAAATATTCTGCGGAAAAGTTTTGTGCAGGGGCTCCAAAAGTGTCTGTGCCTGGCCCCAAGTGTGCACATCGGTCCCTGGGAAACAGTAGATGGAAACGTCAGTTTAAGAACGTTTTTCCTGGATTCTAACCAAACTTCCAGACAGAACAAGGGGGTGGAATACCACAATTAAAGGGACAGTGGCTGCAAACGAATCTAAACAGCAGAGGAAATTTTCGTTAAGAACACTGTTGAAGGATCATACTTCGATGCAGGAAGGTAAATTTATAGGAGGGGGACACTTTCCTTAGAAAGTTGGATAACGCCGTAGTTGCAAACAGATGGCGCTACGCACACTGGGTAACTGGGCATCTTCTGCTTCTGCGCATCTCAGGTTGTTTTATATTTCCAACGAGGCGAAGTAGAATGGAGATCGATGAGTTAGCAGAACCAACAACATTAAATCATAAATAGAACGTGCCATCCCGCAATTACTGGCTACAGATGTGTATTAAATATCATAATTGACTCTAGAAAACGGGATATATACGTATACTGGCATCTGATAGGCAATAGTTTCGGATGCGCCCTCGATATTCTTATTTAGATAACAATGCGTTACATAGGCCGTTTCGGCCATTAAATCCCTCAATATAATGACGACTCCGCTGAGGTTCTGACCCGAACGCTGTATTTCAAGACGGAGCAGTCAACGTTTAGAAGGAACTGTAGTTTTTGGATGAACGACCACATTTTAATGATAACTAGCTGACCCTGGCAAACGTTGCATCAGCATCCATAACAATAGACCGCAGGTTTACTTGCAGTAGAAAGAACCGACACTAATGTATAGTAAGTTATTGCGAGGATGACCTACCAGCGAGTCGGACAAGGCAAGCGCGTAGTGAACGAATACTGTGATACATAAAATACACACACATACAAACATAAAATTACACTCTCAGCGCGCCATTCACGCTACTCCCACGCACATACCCAGAGGAACAAATCACCTATAGCGAACACAGATTAAAGTAACAATCGCTACACACTCCCGCACTCCCCATGGACCTTTCCCAATCAAAACCAACCATCCCCCGGACGGAATAATCGGTGTATAGAACACCGTTACGAATAACTACTACAACCTGGACCATCACATGGCTTCTACAGTAATTATCATGAATTACCGCCACTGCTCTCACTGGAGCATACCTATATCCCCCCATTCCTATGACTCTCAGGCACACTCACCTCGCTAAGTTCAATCTGCCAGACAAATCTGATTTAACACCACCCCCCTCGACCCCCACCCCCCGCGCGCTTCGGGTCCAACGAAGGATGCTGTCTTTTCCAGCAAATCATAACCTAGAGCGTCCCCTTTACGTATCACACACAACCCCACCTACACCAACAAACTCTATATTTCATACACAAAACTTACGATGACACTCAAGCACATATTCAATGAATAAATGACAACACATCCATTATTTCTATACAAATTGTAAAGTACTGAATAATAACCCCCCATTAAATTATAAATGATCTTTGTTTTAAGTGTTTTAAACCCCCAAACACACAACACACATTTCCCCCCCCCCCCTTAACCACACACAAAATTTTAACCTATTACTTAAAATAAATATCATATTATATTTTAATTATATTTAATTACTTCATGTACTTTACAAAGATTATATAAATAATATATTCATGTTATTCATTGGAAATAGGTTCTTGAATCGTCATCATAATTTTTATGTATGAAAATATAGGTTGTAGGTAACTATAATGTGAAACATAAATTTTACTCTCTAAATTTGCTAATTTTCCCTGAAAATACCAGACATCTATCGTCGTATCGAGATCAACGCGCTTGTTGATTGAAGTTCGAGAAGTATTCATAGAATTAGACTCAAATTTTTCATTCTTCAAAACAACTCAAAAATTAAAACAACGGACTGAGATTCCTGAGAAAACATTCCGTGCCTATTGAAAAATTAACATCTATAAATCCTCCACGTAATACGAATCATCGGTAATATCAATGAACAATTACTTCAGGACATTCCACAGATGAAGGTGTCAACCATGTTGTAGTAGTATTCTTTAACTGTTTTCTTATACTACCATATAGTTCCGTACTGGAGGTAGGCGGTTTGATATGGGCCGGAAAGTCACATAGCTCTCGATATTAATACAATTACACCTGTGTTCTATAACTGATGTTTTCTTCGTCTATTGTTGGGTTACAGAATGCAGGGAGTGTTAGATTTTGATATTATCTGATTTAACCCCAAATGATATTTGTTTGGTGTGTAAGTGTTCTTATCTAATCACATGTATTGCTTCAAGCGCTTTCGATTTCAGTCTGCTGGTAGGTTATCGAATTATTATTACTGTAATCGCGCGTTTTTATAAGCTGCAGGATTCTGACTATTCTGTATGGTGAGGGATTGATTGCAGCCAGGGTCCGTTTCTTAGGTGGTGTTCCACATTCCACGTGTTAAAAAACCGTATGCTTGCCTCCGTCTTGAGGATTGGGTATAGACAATCACACGGATTGTTCGAATTTGTTATGCCTCCACCTCATACTTTCTGTCTCATAAACCTGTTGGCCGACCAGTCGTTTGTATCTTTGTGGTAGTTAAATACCCGTATTCATGACAAACCTGTTGATATTATAATATTAAGTAATACAATTAGAAACAATATAATCTAGCAAATTAGACCCTTATAGTAATATCATTATAAAAATATTGACCTTCACCAAAATACAGTTCTCTAACGTTTATTCAAACACTTTATTAAATACAGCTTTTCGCGGCAAAAGAATAACAGTCCATGGAGTGCCAATAAAATATTTAAGGAGTTTAATGGACCTAACCGGCCAATGGTACTAGGCATTTGACAAATAATCATATCACTTCGTTTACGAAACTTGTGTTCTATATTCATTAACGAAATATTATCACGAAGACACACATAATCTAATGTAATTTAACACCACACCTGAAGCCAAAGTAACGTACTATATATCACGTTCAATATGTCCACTATGACATTTAATTTTATAGAAGTTACTGACTAAATTCATACTCGACTCTCCATTTAACTTCGCTCTCACGATGTGCATAATATAAACAACCTGAGAATGCGTAGAATAGCAAGATAGACTTGTTGCAGCTAGACACTATCGTCAGTGCGTTAGAGCATCCTGTTTCTGCAAAAAAAACGGCGGTTAATCCAACTTTCATAAGAGAATGTGTCACAACCTCCTACTATACAAATTTAACCCATAGTCCTGGGCTCGAAGTAATGATACCTCCAACTCAGTGTTCCTATAAAACGAAAAATTGCCCTCTGGGGGCAGTTTTAGGGTTAACCGCCCCCATTCTGGACTAGCCACTGCCATCCCTTTAACTTGTGGTATTCCACCTCCCCACAAAAAACCACCCCCCCCCCCCCCCCCCCCCCCCCCCCCCCCACCTTGTTCTGTCTTGGGAAGTTAGGTTAGGGAATCCAGGGAAAACGTTCTTAAACTGACGTTATCCATCTACTGTTCCCAGGGGACGATGTGCACTATTGGGGGCCAGGCCCAGACACTTTGGGGCCCCTGCACAAAACTTTTCCGCAGAATATTACTTAATGAAATATTAAGTAAAAACCAATGTATCATATCCTAAAGTTAACCATACGTAAACAATTGTACAAGTCAGTGAAAATGTCACGACAAGAAACCTCCTTATTAATGAATTTTTTTCGATTTTGAAAATGTGTTTGTAGGGGTATCCTAACAGCCGTCACCACACCTTGAAAACGATAAAAGGAGGACATGCAAATTGAGTTGTCCAAACGCAATTTGCGAATACCGAATTTATCGAAGTCGAATCGACTGCATAATTTTTAGCGTTACAAGTTACAATTAAATAAAAATTTTGAATATTTGTGATTGAAATGAAGTAATCAGAAATTTTTCTCTTGAGAGATAATTTTAGTAGCTATTAGGATTATATTAAAGGAAGTTTTGGGGTTAGGTCCCTAAAAATCGGGGCCTCAGGGCAGCGTGCCCGAGTAATCGTCCCTGACTGTTCGTTCGATTTGCAGGCAGGATCCATTCCTATGTGATTGTTCCAAAACCATTTATATTATTCATCTAACAATAAGGATTATCGAGAACCTCCTGTGAGGTTGGGTATTACATGTAAAGTATCTATGTTGGATGTTACTACAAAACGCCTTATTGCATATATAAAGTAAGGATTGATATTCTTAAGATACGGTCTCTTGACTGTTTTTTCTTAATTCTCATAACAGGCTTCCGCAGTGTTTTTGCACGATGAATTCGGGGAACGGCGAAAGCAGGTCGGACAAGTAGCTTTTGCCGCGGTTCTTCTTTTTCGGAGCGCACGCACGTCACTTCCATTACTGAGCATTACTTCCGTCAGAAAGAAAATCTGAGTTACTCCCTAGTCGCCACTACAAGAAGTTTTACTCTCAAAAAATCGAATGCCATAGTATAAAGTTGAAGTAACACCTGACATGTCACATTTTCGTTTCATTCGATTCAGTTTTATACGTGATGCGCGAATGAACAAAGCATCACAGATAGAATGGCCCAGAACGACAGACTACTTATTTTATGTTGGTTGTAGGGTTTTGTTGGAACCCAGGTGCTTGAAAGGATCGAAATCGCACATTTTTTTTATTGTAAATAATTAATTTTACAAGCAAAAAAGTGGACTAAAAATCAAATCTTTCTTTCATATAAGTAACTAGCTGAAGTACCCGTCCTCGACGGGTTAGTGAATGCAAATTTCCAAAAAGCAAGAACTTTCGTCAGCATTGTAGGAGTACACAGAATGGATGTAGTATGTTGCCAAAGTAAAGAAAGCGAAGTTATAATTTTTATGTATTGTTAAAATATTACAGGTTAGAGAGTAACTAAGTAATATCATTTCATTCGCTTTAGTCGTAATTATGTGATGCGCGAACGAATATTTACGCATATTGAAATAATTTTCGCAAAATCTCAAAATTTAATCAACATTTTGAAAAATTGGAAGCCTAGAATTTAAGTTGAGTGACAACCTATCATGTCACCCAAATTCGTTTCATTCCCTGCAGTCTTTATTTTGTGATGCTGGAACAAATTTTCAGCATTTTAAAACGATTTTCGAAAAATCTCAAAATGTAATCAAAATATTTTAAAATTCAACGCCTATAAATTAAGATTAGCAACTACCTATCATATCACTCAATTTCGTATCATTCGTATTAGTCATTATTACGTGATGTTTGAAGAAATATAAACGTATTTTAAGAGAATTTTCACAAAATCTCAAAATCTAATAAAAATGTTTAAAAAATTGGACTCCTATAGTTTATGTTGAGCAACCCTCTATTCAGTGTGAACCAAATTTTCATATCACTTCGCTTTAGTCATTATTACTTAATCGCGGGTACAAGATTCACCTCAGTTTTATTTAAACGATTTTCGCAAAATCTCGAAAATCTGATCAATTTTTTTTTTTAATTTAGATGCTTGTAGGGTGTCAGGGTGAGTCTGACCACCTATCATTTCACCAAATATCATTTTCTTCACCTTTGCATTACGTGATGTTGCGAACACAAATTTATCGAGTTTGAAATGATTTTCGCAAAATCTCAAAAATTCTAGTCAAGGTTTTTTTTTTAATTCGGCGCTATGTTCTTAGTAGCTGTGACCACCTATCATGATACCCCAATTTTTCATATCATTCGACTTTCGTCGTTTTTACGTGATGCTTGAACACAAATTTACGCTCAGTTTGAAAGTTTTTTCGACAAAATCTCAAAAATCCCAATCAGGAATTTTTTAGAAATGGACGCACGACTATGTTTTAAGTTGAGTGACCCACTATCATGTACACCAAATTTCATATCCATTCGCTTCAGTACGTTTTTACGTGGATGCTTAAACATAAAAAAGGCACGTCGCGGAGCAGAATGACAGAATGACAGAATGAAAAGACAGGGACAAACTTTTTTTTGAAGGGTCGCTCATCGGATTCCCGGGTGCTTGAAAGGGGATAGAAATCGCAAAGGTTTTGAAATTCCAAGAAATGGTACAGACAAAAGTCTAAATCTTTATTTATATAGATTTAGACATTATGCACAATCTCTTAATCAATGATATTATAGTTATCATTATTGCTTAATTATTATTAATTATTATTATTATTTTAATTTTTAAAAATTTAATCTAAGGGAAAAAGAACAAAGAAAAACAATGAATAGAAAAAACTGTAAAAGACTGAAATATTTGGCTGTTACTGTCTTCCAGAGATCTCAATGTAATAAAATGTATAAAAATGTAAGCACTTTTTAAATTTTGATATTATGGTGAAGTTCCAAAGGTAGTAGAGTAGTGGAGATTCAAGCCCGATTTAACGCTGTAAACCTAAAATAGGTCGGCTTTGCCTTTTTCCCATGAACCTGAGACCTGAAGCAGAAAAAATAAATTAATTTCGTTAAAAAAAATTGGGGAAAAAAAATACACTCGGATCATCAAAGCTAATTTTATGGTAATAGGAAACAAAAATTTAAACTAATGTTAAAGAAATTAGAGAAAAATACATATTTTTTTCAGTTCTAGAATCTGCAAAAATGCATAGCCTTATTCTGTTTTTATAGAAACTAACGTAATTTCACGTATTTTTGCACTGCCCCCCCCCCCACACACACACAAGTTTAAGGGGGGAATGATGAGACGGGGGCTCAGCCCTGAAGCCCGGGCTCGTAAAAAATTTCTCCCTCATTGAACACTAGCTGAAGTACCCGTTCCTCGACGGGTTATATGTGTCGTGAATGCAAATTTCCAAAAAGCAAGAACTTCGTCAGCATTGTCAGAAGTACACAGAATGGATGTAGTATGTTGCCAAAGTAAAGAAAGCGAAGTTATAATTTTTATGTATTGTTAAAATATTACAGGTTAGAGAGTAACTAAGTAATACCATTTGATTCGCTTTAGTCGTAATTATGTGATGCGCGAATGAATATTTACACATACTGAAATAATTTTCGCAAAATCTCAAAATTTAATCAACATTTTGAAAAATTGGAAGCCTAGAATTTAAGTTGAGTGCACAACCTATCATGTCACCCAAATTCGTTTCATTCCCATGCAGTCTTTAGTTTCGTGATGCTTAGGAACAATTTTCAGCATTTAAACACGATTTTCGCAAAATCTCAAAATGTAATCAAAATATTTTAAAAATTCAACGCCTATAAATTAAGATTAGCAACTACCTACCATATCACTAAATTTCGTATCATTCGTATTAGTCGTTATTACGTGAAGTTTGAAGAAATCATATTGAACGTATTTTGAGAGAATTTTCACAAAATCTCAAAATCTAATAAAAATGTTTAAAAAAATTGGACTCCTACAGTTTATGTTGAGCAACCATCTATCGTGTGACAAATTTCATATCATTCGCTTTAGTCGTCTATTACGTAATGCGGGAACAAAGATCTCACTCAGTTTTAAACGATTTTCACAAATCTCGAAATCGGATCGATTTTTTTTTAATTAGATGCTTATAGTTTAAGGTGAGTGACCACCTATCATTTCACCAAATATCATTTTTTCACCTTTGCAGTTATTACGTGATGTGCGAACACAAATTTACGTCAGTTTGAAATGATTTTCGCAAAATTTCAAAATCTAATCAAAATTTTTTTAAAAATTCGACGACGATGTTTTAAGTTGGAGTGACACCTATCATGACACCCAATTTCATGTCATTCGCTTCAGTCGTTTTTACGTGATGCTTGAACACAAATTTACGCAGTTTGAAAGGATTTTCGCAAAATCTCAAAATCCAATCAGGATTTTTTAAAAATTGGACGCCTATGTTTTAAGTTGAGTGACCACCTATCATGACACCCAATTTCATATCAATTCGATTTCAGTCGTTTTTTACGTGTATGCTTGAACACAAATTACGCAGTTTGAAAGGATTATTCGCAAAATCTCAAAATCCAATCAGGATTTTTTTAAAACTTGGACGCCTATGTTTTAGTTGAGTGACCACCTATCATGACACCCAATTTCATATCATTCGCTTCAGTCGTTTTTACGTGATGCTTGAACACAAATTTACGCAGTTTGAAACGTATTTTCGCAAAATCTCCAAATCCAATCAGGATTTTTTTAAAAATTCGACGCCTATGTTTTAAGTTGAGTGACTACCTATCATGACACTCAATTTCATATCATTCGCTTCAGTCGTTTTTACGTGATGCTTAAAGCAAAAAAGCGTCACGGATAGAATGACAGAATGACAATGACGACAGACAAACTTTTTTTGAGGGTCGCATCGGATTCCCGGTGCTTGAAACGGATCGAAATCGCAAAATTTTCTAATTCCAAGAATGTACAGACAAAAGTCTAATTTTATTTATATAGATACTGCGACCCAGTCAAGAGTCAGGGCGTTCTAGAACTAATTACAGAAGCTTAACCCCTCCCTTCTCCCCACCCAAAAATTTATTTCTAGTTCTTTATTCCTTTGTTCGTATTTAGTTTTATGGTTAGGTAAATTTAAGTCTAGAGATGGCTAAATTGAGTGGTTCTGCTACCAGAGCCATGCCTAAAATCACAACGAAATTTCGCGTTAAAATAAATCCCCAACACGGAATTCAACTTGGTGTTACCACCACTGTTTGCTGAGAAATCGCTAACCTAATGTTATCCAAAGTGAATTTTAAAGATCAGTATCTCGCAGTCTAATTCACAGATTTGCACACAATCAAATGGAAAAGTTTAACTTATCTGGCACGTAGAAGTGAATTTCAAACTAAATTGAAACCCAGAGTAGCAGATCAACCCAAGTAGAGGTATTATCAAGATTGTATTTGACAAAATGTTACTCCATTCTCTTCAAATACAACAAAACAACATTGTACTGTGATTAATTGTGTACGCCTTGTAGTGTGCAATTTCTAAACAAGTAAAGGGTCATGTTTAAAAGACAGAATTTGACTTTAACAGGAAAAACAAGAATAAATTTGCTTAGCGTCATTTGATGGGGGGAAAAACAGTTAGATATTACGTAAGTATATAAACGCAGTCTCGTTTGACGAATGCAAAAAAATTCGTATTTCTTTTAGTATTAGATACTGTCATTCTACTATGAAAATATTAACTTGTTCTTGTTACCTGTTTCGCAGGTGCTTGTCGGTGAGTATATTCTCGACAACATTCACTTTATTATGGATTATTTTATTAGTTTCGATCGCCTTTGAAGAAGAGGAAACTGCCTCACTACTTATTCTTATTTCTTATATAATAAAATCCGAGAGTAAACATTGTATGTAGCTTATGTAGGTAGGTTTGTGACCACCGATCTTCTTGCGCGCGTCTCTCCATCGCGTTGCGCCGAAACGGTTCGTCGCAGACCTACCGAATTTTGCATACGGCTTCACTAGAACAGAACCTAACACGCCTGGGAGCGATTTTTGCGAAATTCGAATTAGAAAATGTTTAATTTTATGTTTTGTCCGATTTTTAGCGATTTTTCTTGCGTAATACGTAATAACGCCGGTAATTGCACTCGCAAGAAAACGATATTTACATCATCGTATAGAGGAGAAATTTTCTTTAAAAACTGTTTGTTTGGACTGTGTAACATAATTTGCAGATTTTTGGGAATTTTTCAAATAAAATTAAATTTGACGCTGACTTTCGTAAAATATTTTTAAAACTGCTGCATCTTGAATTCTATCTGTCGTAGCTTTTTTATATTTCGGCAAAAAGACGGAGCATACAATTCGCCCGCTTTTAAAAGAAGAACGGAGGAAAAATATAAATTAGGAGAATTTTTTTTACGAATGTTTAAGTAAAGAAGGATGTTTCATTTGAATCGCAGCTGCTTAACAAATTTCGGTATGTATATTGCGGTTTGGTGTCTTGGACAGGGCGTGCAGGGGGGGATATCGGATATTCCCCCCCCGAAATTTGGATTAGTGATACAAATCCGTCTATTTATACACAAATAAAGTTCATCCCATCCGAAAAAATTTTCCAGGCGCATATCCCCCCCCGAAAATTTCTGCCTACGCACCTGGTCTTGGAGACAGTAACATGGATTTAAATTACCAGTCGAAAAAATAGAATAAAATTACTTTAAATTACTGAGTTTTCACTGTGAAATGTGGCGCCTTGATGTCACGAGTTTAAAACCCCTTTCGAAACTCAATCAGAATAACGGAACTCACAAGCAAAATCCTCATACGCACGCATGAAATAATTCCAATATTTTTATTTTACTTGTAATGCCAGAAATAAGAAGTAGAATTGCATATTGCTTGTTTTTTCAACCAAAGTGCAATTGATCTCAGCATTATTTTCAATTCAGATTTTCAAACGCGGACACGGTTTCTTTCGAAATCGCAAAGGATACATTATATTCTGCTCGGCTCGCTACCTTAAACAAAGAAGGTACTCTGATTATGGCAACACACGGACACCGGGCGTTGCATGAATTTTGCCTCCTGGGGCCTACCATCTATATGGAACGAAATTTAGTTTTATTTATCATAAAACTATGTTATAAAATAAGACATATTTCAGCATTAGCATTGCCAAATTGGACGACAGCCGCTCATACCCCCCCCCCTGTGTGTGCGAATTGTCTGGTAGGCACTATTGTCGAAGAGCCAAAAAGTCCCGACTTATTGCACACAGTAGAGATAATAGCGAGCCCTGGTGTGCAAATACGCTCAATCTCGACAAGAATTAAGCCCATACAAAAGTAATGCCGCAGAGACTGATTTCAGCTGCCAACCAATAAAGTGAAAATGCGATTATCGCTTTAATACTAAAATGCCGCTGAAAATTGCTTATTAAGGTCACGCAAAGATAATAATAATGTACTACATTCGTGCCGCCAAATACTCTAACGCCTGGTCTCCATTAAATATTAAGTACTTAACAGCACTTGAAAAAAGCGAAAAATATATTTCGTTGTCTACTGGATTATCAGCTAAAAAAGCATAAGCCTATAAGTAATAGTTAGTACGATATCGCTTACTCAGCGGCACATAATGTCATCAAAGCCACATATCAACCGCCATTAATCAATATTTCGTGAAACTAAGTGTTCTATTCCTTTTTCAACAAACATCTTACATCACAGCTAACTAAACATTAAGTAATTCTACGTCACGTTACTATCTCCCCGCGTTAGTTTCAACAGAAAAGACGTGTAACTGAACTTTTTTTTTTTCTTGGAGATTCTGTTTTGGTCACAAGTAGTTATCATCACATTTTGGGAAAATGTTCTCTTCTTGCCTTGCGAAGAGCGGGTACACAACTATTTAACTATAAATAAAACGGTTCGCCACATCATGCAGTATCTAAGAGGGTATAACTTAAATCTAACAAAAGAGTATGATGTAGAAATTGACGAAATTTGAAAGTTAGGATTTTCGCTGCAGACCCTCACGCTTTTCTTTTTCTGCATAGCGAATGACACGACATAGTTTTTGCGTCATAATATTATCAATGGGTCTCAGATCAAGCACTTTATAACTATACGAATAACTAATGAGTAACTTTACGCCACAGAGTCAAATCAATTTTTGCTTATTCTTTGAGAAATTTCCAAATATCACTCTGGAATCAATTCAACTATAGATGTAAGAAAATAGTTTCGTCCCTACTCGTGTGGAGAAATGCTGGAAGCACGGGCACGCAGCTAGTAAATGTATCTCTCGCGATGTTGCAAGTTTTAAGCTGAATCGATTTTTTTCTTATTTGATTTTAAAAGCGTGGCAAGGATCAGCCAGGGACCGAAAAAAAATGACAATATTGCAAAACAAATAACTCAAAAGTATATAAACACGAAATTAACTAGTATTGTAACATAAATATTACAATTGAACACTATCAATGTTAGAAATTTTTCGTCCGTTGCAAAAACAACAGCTAACTTTGCATGAAGTTTACCATTAAAAATTTTTAGGTTTATGACAGTAGATACAAAAATCGAGAAAGCTAAAATCAAGGTATTTCATGAGTATTTCACTGAATACAAAAGCCTTTCTTAAATACATTTTTTAGAAAGTGGAAACGCCTTTCCTAAAACTATGGAAAATGTTAACAAAGAAAAAGAACAAAAGAGTTTACTGCCGTTTTCAGAGTTCTAAAATCGTAAATCTATTTAAAACTTATTTCAGATATAACCTTAAAATTTTACTCACAGGAAAAGCATTCTCATAGAACATATGTTAACATAATCGACAAATATAAGATTCATATCTTAAATGTAAGTTTGTGCAGTGAACGGGAAAAGGGATTGTGAGCTATAAATAAGGATTGGACATGAGAATCGATACAGAGATTTGCAGCATTTTTTGCGAGACGAGACAAGCATTGTTTAACATTACGAAAAAGGGGATTTTGCGATACGAGACAAAGAGCTTTTAGGCTGTTTTTACGAGACTCGAGGCGCCTCTTTTTTCATCCTCCCGCGACCTAACTATAAATGTGTGTGCATTGTTCGAATGCCTACAGGGCAGCTGGCTTGGACGATCGGCAGCCAACCGTCAAAGCCTTTCAACGGGGAGCTAATGGAGTTTATTTAATAATCTTTACAAAAAAGGGGGGGAGGGGAAGAGGAGCAATTAACCTTTTTTTTACTCGCTCATGATTGAACAGTCATGGGTACAATCGTCGGCCAGACTTATCCCCCCCCCCCACTGGCAATTAGCTGACGTTGGATTGCCTTTGTTGTGATAGGGCAATGCACTCGCCTACATAACATGATTCTATGACGTTCTTTTGGGAAGGTCCAGGAATTGAGTAATTAGATCTGTGCTAGCCGAGAAAGGATCGGTCCTTTATGATTTATTGAATATGTCCCTGAACTTTTGCTTTCTCTCATGACGTGTCATGGTCTCATGGCAATGCTTGCGTATTCTGTGTCGGATTTCTATAAGGTGGTAAGTAGGCTATCAAAAGGGTAGCTGAAACACGTAATGTTTCTTAGTGCTTTGTAACAGCTAGATGAGCACTGAATCCCTCGTATGTTTGCGGATGTCAGCAAAGGTACGCAAGAGAATGGTGGAATAGAAAAGGCCCGTGGATACGGCACATAATACCGACTGACAAAACTGAAGTTATTCTTAAAATCATATTTCTATTCTTCTAGCTATTTAGTTTTGTGAACTATATGTGCCAAACTAGGTTAGATATGGCAGTGGGGGGGAAAAGCCATTTGGTGCAAAGCAGTGGCGCAGCCAGAAAAAATTTTTCATGGGAGGGGGGTTAAGACAACTGCAACTCACATACATGTGTAACGTGTATGTGATAAGGTAATGAAGAATTCTACATTTTGTATGGCAAAAAATTCCTCATGGGGGAGGTGACCCCTCCTATCCCCCTTTGGCTACGCCACTGGGTGCAAGTCGTCCCAGTTAAAATTGGGGCAGGTTGAACCAATGAACCAGCATCATCAAATGAAAACCAAAATCTGTCAAATATGGACTTCCTTCCGCAGAAAACTTAGGCCTTTCGTTAAGGCAGAGCCAATAAAAATTACAATAGACAGTAATAAAAAAAGTCACACCCGTAAAGAAAGCTTTGTAAGAACCCCTCCCCCCACCCAAATAATAATAATAATAAATAAACAAATAAATAAATAAAATAATAATAGTAAATAAATAAATAGTATTGATAAAAATAATCACTAGAGAATAAAAGGAAGTTGCAAGAGAGATTGTCGAAGAGAAATCTCGAAAGGACAAAATGAAAGTAGATCTAAACGGCATTGTTAAAATACATAAATTTAGATACTTTTAGTGAAGAAGAGAGCGCCGTGCCTTCGCTGCCTGAAATTATTTAAGCACAGGAAGACAAGGAAAGAATGGATTCAGTGTACCAAATGCAGACAGTGGACACATGAAGCATGTTTTACCGGGGACATTAAATTTTACGTTTGTATCGACTGTAATGATAAAAATTATCTCCACGAAACGAATAGTAAATAGTTTTGTCAAATTCCATCTCATTGATTTTATAACTTCATACTGTTATGAAAGTAATAATATACAATCTCTATCTTTTTTTGCGTAAGAAATAAAAATAAGTTTTGATATTACTTATCTTTATGCTGTGTCATCTCTTTCGGTATCAGAATTTCTAATTAATTAAGTGGGAAATTAAGAGGATACAAAAAAGGGGGGAAATCACAATCACTAATTAAAGTGAACATTTGAATTTTTGAAAAGTTTTTCCGTTAAGTTCAGCTTTAAAAAACAAAATTTCCAATCTGTGTTATGATTCTGAAGCTCAGGACAAGTTATCGGGATTTCTGAAAAAAAAATCTGGTGTGACTCCACACGACTTTCCGAACACTTACGATTAAGAACATTACCAAGCATTTAAATGAATTTTAATCGATGAATAATTCAAACGTATATACCAAACTGAAACTCAATCGAATGCGCCGTTTAAACGCTAGCGCACTTTCAATAATTTCTCCCCATATGCCATAATGTAAAAGAAATCTTTGTCATAGCCCTGTAGAAAAACTATAAGTCCTATACACATCAAAATCAATACCGGTCTTACGATGGTGGTTTATAACATGTATACCTAATTTGAGCTCAATCCAATGTACCGTTTAAACGCGAGCGCACTTTCAAGAATTTCCCACCGTAGGCCATACTGTAAAAGTAATCTTTGTCGCAGCCCTGTAGAAAAACTATAAGTCCTATACACATCAAAATCAATACCGGTCTTGAGACGGTGGTTTATAACATATATACCCAATTTAAGCTCAATCGAATGCCCCGTTTAGGAGCTATCGTGTTCACTCACATACACACACAAACACACACACATACATACGCACATCTCGTAAAAATATCATAAATGAATTCAGAAGACCTCAAAACGTGTAAATACACCAAAATCTCGAAGTCGAATTTTTTCATGATTACAATACTTTCCTTACATGGTACATGTTCGGAAAGTAAAAATAATAATAATAAGAGTATGGCTCTCTTTTTTAGACCATCTTTGTAGACCCTTACACGAAAGTAACAGATTTTATGAGACTCCCGATATTTGTCTTGATAACTCAATTTCAAACCAAAGTAAGTTTTGTACCTGGGATTGGGGCAATCTTGCTTGTCTCCCCTCCTACTCGAAATTTGGAGATTTAAGTGTTGGATGTCAATAATCAAGATTTTTTTTGTGCTTCGTATATTCTATCCCCCCCCCTTTTTCCTTGCCAATGTATCTGCCTAGCACACTTGCATCACAAAAACATTAATGTATCTTTTCACAATTACTTTACCACAACCATAATAATAAAGGACCAGAGACTTGCTGCGACTTCTTGAAGTCACTAAACTTTCTCATTCTATTTCCAATGTATTTCAAAAGCAAAATTAGGCTCAAATATGTTCAATGCATCATCAGAAACGATCAATGGTTTATTCGGGCTGTCACAAAATACACGAAAATTAAACTATTTGACAAGTCTGACTTAGCAAAAACAAATGGGGAAGGGGTTACTGTATTACCTGCTCTAAAAGCTTTATTAAAATATCTTCCGATAGCAATGTAGTAAGGTGAAATTTTATTTTCCTCAAACGTTGGTGAGTAAGTCGATTAAAGTAAAAGCGAAATTTTTCAAGTATGACATAAAATAACTGGGGGACTGGAAAGTTTATATATATAAGTGTGTGTGTGTGTGTGTGTGTGTTGTGTGTATTAAGTAGTTTTTTAGCAACTCAAAATTGCTGCAGCTACTAATACGAAATTTTTCCTGCATGTGAATTTTTCTACCTAAGTGCTAGATAAGACAGCATTTTTCAAAATTTGTAGCCGATTGAGGGCAGGGGCCAACGTTCTTTTAACATATCATTAATCTAAAAAAAAGAGCTATTCTCGACATTCTTGCTGTAAAATACAACAGTCACGAATATCAAAAAATAAATTTCAGGAAGTTTTGAAATTCGACCTCTAAGTAGGGCAGACGTAAAAAAAGGGGGAAAGGAGGCTATCTTTTTCAAACAAGAAAAAAATTTATCTTTAAAATTCTTTCTTTAAAATGTAACAAATAGTACAAATGTAACAAAACTATATTAGGCTCAGCTTTGTTGTAATTAAAATCTTATTGAAAACTATTTTGTTTTTTTTTTTTGTTTTTTTTTTTTGTGAAAAAACGACACTACTTTCAGACTTCCTAGTACTTGATTTATAAAAACTGGTACAGGATGGGAATTTTCACAGTTTATTTATTTTCAGTATTCAAAAAATGAGTGGGAATCAGTTGTGAAAGTTAGAGGAAAAGCAATGATGCAGGCTTTTGTAACAATCAATCATCACTTTTTTCCATTCCGATTATCGAATGATCAAAATTTGTAGATTTAAACCATCACTCTTTCAAAATAAAACAGAAGTGCAAAAGCAACAATGTTCATTAGACGAAAGCTGAACTGTTAAATTCAAACATTGATACTATACAGAGTATCCCAAAGAGATGATAGAGCTCTCTAATTTTTTATCAATGAGAGGTAAGTGTACAAAGTAAATCGAAAAACGATCAAAATAAAGTAGGCAAAACGACTACGTTGCAGAAAAATTTCTTAATTCTCAAAAAGTGATACTTTTTTAAATTTGTATACAATCCCCGTACGAAAACAAAAAATCTCAATCAGCAATATATGCGTCATACACTAACGAAATGATCTACAAAATTTCAGCCTTTCATCATAAAAATATCTCGAACTGCTGAACTCGGTTATAGTGAGATATCTTTTAACAAATATGGTCAGGAGCTACACATGAAGCTGAATATAAACGTTTATTGTTTAAAATCCAAAAAATTACTTTCGTAATTTCTATAATAACTGAAAAGGTTAAAGCAACCATGGCCCACGTGAAGCCCCATCTAAAGGGGCTTCTTTCTTTGTCATGGACAGTATTGATTGACGGAACAGCATGGTAGTACGTACTTTACTATGTATTTAGTGTGTGGATGGGAAGCAAATAGAAAAATATTTATAAAAGTTGTTATAGAAGAAGACAGAGAAAAAATTCTTGAAGTGGTCAACTTACAATTGTTTTGAGCTATGCTTTGGGACAAATGTTACCTAATTACCTGGTCAACACAGAAGTTAGACAGGTGGTCAACATACAAGTTAGGCAGGTGGTCAACATACAAGTTAGACAACTTATAAAGGGTTCACTCAATGTAAAAGTAACTAAGCCATTCCATTCTTGGTCAATTAGGTCAACTTCACAGGTTTCACTGTATTAGGATATTCCCTTTCAGGATATAATTCTCAAATTTACATTGCCCAATTATTTCTAACAGATAAATAATCAAATCGTGTTACCATCTTTTTTATACATCTTATATAATTTCAACTGTCTAATTTCCTTGTTATGTTAAGCAATCCTGCAAAGTATCAGAGGATTGTCCACCAATGCATTGTTGTGCTGACCTAGGAATGGACCAGAGGAGAGAAGTTCGCTTCCAGTGTAAGCCGCTTGCAAAACAAGGTAATCCAATATTTGCTTACTTTTAAAAATTAAAAAAAATAAATAATAGTGGAAGCGTGGTATCCTATTACATGGAAAAACGATTTACGGATTTATGCCTTAGCCGGGGTGTTGGGGTTCAAAAGAGGGACCGTCTAAAATGTAATTGACTTGTCTTTCCTGGTCAGGCGTACCCCTCTTCAAACGAAATAAAAAGGGAAATCAAGGCTCATAGCAAAAGGACATGATTAAATATGTATTAATTAATGAGAAATATATCTACAAACCGGCAGTTTTTAATGATCAAATCACCTTAAATAAATTGTGTCACATTCACGCTTTATTCACTTTCACAGTAACCATGACAAGTTAAAAAAAAAAAAATAAATAGATAAACTAATCTTTTAGCTATCTGTTTGGTTTTTCTAATATTACTTTGACTTAGCTGTAAAATTAAATCTGAAAATTATTTTATTTTT
This sequence comes from Cheiracanthium punctorium, assembly GCA_038373885.1. Lineage (NCBI taxonomy): Eukaryota > Metazoa > Arthropoda > Arachnida > Araneae > Cheiracanthiidae > Cheiracanthium > Cheiracanthium punctorium. The sequence goes on from JAWZYV010015343.1 coordinate 59,980, forward strand.
AGTGATGTGTATCACTTTAAGCGCCTTTTTAAATATATGATGGATTTTATTTTATTTATTTTAATACATTTTAAAATTTTGCAATAGCATTTTAAATAGTATCTTCACACTTACTCTGAGCCCATATAGGGGCAGGTGGGTGCTTGACGACCCCCTCCCCACTTTGCAAATTCAAGAGCGTCGTTAAAAGCAAATCAAAGTAAGTTTTTGTCCACTATTTAAAAAAATCAGGGGCGGACCCAAAAAAATTCTGCAGAGAGGAGGGGTCACAATTGTTTTTAGTTTTTTCTCTAATAAATGCATTTCAATTTACAAAAGAATCTTTTATAGCCTACATTTGATTTGTCATGTGAGTGCACGTACCCCCATGCCCCTATGAAAATTATAATTCTGTGGAGCAGGGCCCGATCATCACGATATTGGCCCTAGGCAAATACAAATTTTTGGGCCTTTGCATTTACGAGAAATTACATAGTCCGCATTTAAGTTGTTCTGGGCACATATTTATCTGCAGAAATATATATCAAGTTTAGATACTAAATATATGCATACATTGCAGTAACGAATATTAAATGATTTTGCATACATGGATAAAATTTATTTTCACAAATGAATATCTAGACACATACTATAGTACATATACGTACACTTCTATACTAAACTCCTTTAAAATATAAATGAAAAGAATCGAAAAACTTACAGTACGAATCTTAAAACTGATGAGACTTTCTTATAATAAAATTTGCAAAAAGAGGCTCAAACACTGGCTCACGGATTTTGATCGAATGCTCGTGGGTTTTAGAGGACCCTTAGTACAGTAAAATGTCAGAGAATCAGCTTACGACTCAAGATAATGACAATACAAATTTATTATCAAAGTTTTTTATGAATTAATAAATAACAATCTGTGTTGAAAAGTACAAAAATTTTGGGCCTTGAAATTGGTGGGCCCAGGGCAAGTGCCCCGGTTGCCCTGCCGATAAACAGCTCTGCTGTGGAGGGGGGGGGCATTTTTTCCTGGTGCCTTTTTTCCTACATTCGTATTAGATAATAGTTCATAAAGTAAATACGTAGAGATTTTTTTAATAAACAAAATTATTTATTTATCTAAGATGACCGATATATCAATTATTGGGTAAGAAAAAATGGATTTCACCAGTAATTGACTCTTACGTTAGTTATTTTAGCCAAGTGCATACAATTGCATACAATTTCTAGTAAATGCAGAAAATAGCTATTAAGATGGTTATCTTTAGATAAGTTTTAATATACAGGGTATCCCAAACAGGTCACGCTTTAATTCTTTATATAATAGAACCTTTTATCAAATGTTGCTATCTAATAACAATTTAGGCATTTATCTTCATTTTTTGAAACTTTTTTTTTTTATCCCCAGAGGTTGTAGGTATCAAAATTTGAAATTTTAAACATAGTGCTAAAAATATTGTGATTATCAGAAGCTAGCTTAATGCTGAAATTAGAATAAATTCATTATCAACCTGTTTTTATTTAAAGCATATATATTTTTAATTACTTTAAATTGAATTGTCTCAAATAATTAGATGAAGTTTACCTGTCTTAGATTAGTATGTAATGCAGATTTCAAAAAAGCCTACTTAGCATTATAGAGTACAAAAAATGGAAGTAGATTACAGGCAAAATTATTGAAAGCAACGATATAACTTCTGTCAATTGTTAAATGATTCCATGTTAGATTGTAAGTAAGTGCTGAGTGAAATTCTCAGTAGAGAAGGTATTTGTATTCAAACTTAACGTTTTGTTTTAGTGGAAAAGTTTTAATGTCAAGAGGTCATTCCTCTCATATAACTAAATTTTGTTTGATTCCTTACAGAATTTAAATATTATGCCTCCAGAAAACTCAAAAGTTTCAAAAAACCTAAAACGGCAAATAAACATCTAAAAAATCCAACAGTTTTTTAAAAATTAAATAGCTAGCTAATATATTAACTCCGGACGCCTTATAGTGATTTCTCTTTTTTTTTAAATACAATTTTGCAAAGTTTTAAAATTTATTCAAACTTAAGATAAAATAAAATCAGGCATTTATTGTTTTAGTTGTTACTGATCATAATGTTACTAAATTTCATTCTACTCCCTAAAGCTGTTTTTGAGGGATACGAGAACAAACATTTACACGATTTTTACAAAATCTCAAAATATTTGAAATATTTGAAACAACTTCGGCATCTATAGTTCACAGATAAACTTGCCACATAAAATAATCTTAAATTTGGAGGAGTTATGAAGTTTTTTCTCTCTCCTGAAAAATTTCCTTTTTGTGACTGAGGTGGTATCGGCACTCATCGATTCAATTAGTTCTCTCCTCGCCCAATGTGTTTAATAGTAATTGTGAATAAAATAAAATAAATCAATAAATCTTATTTTAAAAAGGACTAAAATGTACAATAATAATGCATATGTATATATATATTTTTTTTTTATGTGAAAAGTCTTGCTTAAGCAGGTATTGCAAAATAAAAATCATCCTAGCT
>JAWZYV010015344.1:0-60101 GCA_038373885.1 Cheiracanthium punctorium
TAAAAAGACCTTTTTTACATACAAATGAAATGTCTTATTAATCGCTGAGCACACTTTTATCAGGAGCTAGCAAATGGCTCGGTCTTCGCACGGAGAATATCGCTTTCTTTATTTTGTTTAAACACATGAAACCTTTTATGGAACTTATAGATGTCTCATGATATCCAAATGACGCTAATCTCGCTTTCTATTATTATCTTCACATGAAAAAATCTCATATTGGTCATTTTTTATTCGATAGGGTATCGTCGGAGAAGCTTTTAAAAGGTTATGCTTTGGATAATTCATTAAAATCCTTAAACTGGTGGTGTCTGAATGGATAAGCCACTGTACATGGTAGACGGTTGAAGTGTTTTGATCGGTTTCCTCCAGATGTAACGAGAATACGCGTTAGAACCCCCTTAAAAAAGTCCTTCACCAAGACACTTCTCCTCGGGCAGATGCCTTTTGTGTAGGCTTGCCATGCCACAAGTCAGCCGAGAACTGGTAGATATTCGAAATTATGAAGTCATCTGAGCTTCTCCATGTCGTTTTACGAATCTGTGTAAAATTGCAAGCCGATCGATCAGACGGTGTGATTTGTATTTGTACACAAGATAGAAAGGCAAGCAAACTTTCACATGCATACACATTAGATAATGCTAATTTATCAAGAACATATAGCAATTTAAAGAATCATAAGAGTGTAAAAATGTGGGACCAAAAATGTGGTGCTACAGTTTTTTTAAGTTAAGGGGACTATCTGGAGTTCAATGGGAAAAGGAATAACCGCTAGGAAAAGTCACACTGCGCAATTTTTTTAAAGTTTTCGGCTATAAGCGTATTCAATTTTGGAAGAATCTGAAACGGATTAACCGCGATAAATGAGGGATTACTGTACATGTTTATAGTACCTTATTTAAAGATCTTTTACAACGTTTTGCAAAAAAAACTTACAAGAATGATACAGGTGTTTTGCGCTTATGTTCTAAATCTCGTCAAGTTTGATGATGATAGATCATATATCGAAAAGTGTTTTATAGCCTACACCTTTAGCATGCCTTACCTTTCTCGCTTTAACTGGCATAGCTAAGAGAGAAAGGAACAGAGGCGGATCTACTGGCCATAGGGGCTATAGCCCCCCCCCCATTGAAATTGAATTTACACTAGATACTAGAGTTTTGATTCTTAGTTAAAAATTGCGTGTCTAAAATCAGTTATTTTGAAATTTTAATTTACTTTTTTGATTTACTACTTTGATTTTTAGACCTGACCTCAATCAATGTTTTTTAACCCTTTCGTTCCCAGGCTACAGGTATTTTCAAAACCTGAGTCCCAAGGAATCGCCCGAAATTTCGTCACCACCTTGAAACCTTTCGGTTTCTTTCAAGGATGATCAGTAACCAAGTTGTTCTCGCCTTTACCATACGTACGTGAATAGCGAAGAATAGCTCATTGTTAGAACTGGTTATGGAGAGTTGGTTAGTGGCAAGTGCAAAAAACAGCGTTTGAGCGATGATGTCCATTCACCACCTGCAAAGTCCTAAAAGGGGGAGCTAACAATACATATAAGTCATTGTTAAACATAAATAGTATTTGCGCGCCTTGTGCGGTGAGCAGCTCGGATTCCGTACTAATGTGTACCTGATGTGGGATACCTTATGATAGATGTACATAGTGCGGGGATGGGGGAGTGTAACATAGCCATCAAGTGACTAGGAATCCCAAGTGGCTATCTCCTGTACCATTGTGAAAGGTTCTTTTGTTCCGCCGTCAGGATTTTCAGGGGTATTATGGCTAATTTTCCTTATCTGGTTTTCGGCCATTTCCTGCTTATACAAAAGTACACCCGTTTTGAATTTTTAGGAAGGGTGGAAGAATTTCTTGGAAGTACAGTAATCCTTTCTAAGCAGGCTTCAAAATCTTAACCCACTGAAATTGCTTTCGCCGTTTGGTCGTTCTTTTCGGGTGAAGCGCTAGTGTGATTCATTTGTTTGGTTCTCTATTTAGCTCCGTTCGTGTGTAGAATTTAATTTAAATGCAAATATTATGGCCTCAAGAAAGCGGATTGAGTCGTAATATAGGTGATTATTTTATGAAAATTCCGAAAAATGATAATTTGTCTAGTGAGAGTGAAAGCGCAAGTCATCAGGAAGACATATTAAATGCACTGCTCCAGAGCAAGCTATTTCAAGAAGAACAGCACTCCCAAAATATACATTCATCACTATCAAGTAGTTTGTAAAGAGATGCATAATTAGAAGGACTACAATGATATCATTATCAAAAAAGAGGTATGATTTAAATTAATTTTTTCGGACATTGTTTTTCCTGTGAAGTGTAAGTCGTAGCAGGTTCGAGTATTTTATTTTATCGGAAATTCACACCTTTCTCGAAATTCGATTACTTAATACTATATGTCGGCAGAAAAATAAAATATGCAGGCAGCATGTAAAAAATCGTGCAAAATGTCGCCAAGCTTGGATAACCAGAGCCTCCGAGAAAAATTTTATAAGGCGGGGGTAAAATCTTCCCGGCCCTTTTCGTTAAGCAAAGTTTCGAAAAAACAGGAGGGACGGAAGGAATTTTTTTTTTTTTTTTTTTTTTTTTTTTTTTGTAAAACTGCTCTTTTTAATGATTTTCATATAAAATACTAAAAGGAAAGAGAGTGGAAGGGAAGTTTCTCTGATATGTAATGGTACTTTTAATTCATGTTCGAAGGTTGAAAAAAATACTTATATTTAAATGGTACAATTAACATTTCTGCCATCTAAATCATTCCAGAATTAAGTATTCAAAATTTAGTCTATTATTAAAACAAGGATTTTAATTACGGATGTATAAATGAAATTTGTAACACATTCTGAAAAATTCACGGACGCACTTTAGCTGAACACGGGCCCACTCTAACTTGCACGGGCCCAGGGGCGACGCCCGTCTGCCCCCCCCCCCCCCCTCTTACAGGGCCTGTGGATAACTGCACCCAAATTATGGAACATCAAGTAAGTTACCCCCCCCCTTTACCCAATCCTAGATCCGCCACTGGAAAGGAAGCAACATTTATATTTTGTTAAGAGAGTCGCTATTCTTAATATTGAGAATTGATGACACATGAGGATAATACTTCACTGTGAAGTATTTTATAAAGTTTTATATATAATATAAATTTAAACATTTAAAATATACTTTTCGGTATATATTAATATCTCTCAATTGCTTTTCTTACTAAGAGAAAGTGAGAAGGAAAGCAAATGAGAATACCAACCTTCTAAGACCAATAGTTTTTGTGATATGCGAGTTACGTACATACGTACGCACGAATGAACGTACGTACACCATCCAAGAAAAGTATTTGAGTAAGAGATAAATTTCCTACGTTCGTTCCGTATATTAAAAATTATTTATCATAGAATATGAATTAGGATATGTGTAAATATGACTTTCCATATTTCTGTCAAGTTGTGCGTTTTTCAAAAACTCAATTATTATTCACAAATCTAAAATAGGAAATTTATCTAACACTTTTTTGGAGGGTGCACGTACAGACGGCGTGGAAAAATTGGACAAAATAGACTCGCCATTGGTCAAAACGAGTTTCAGACGCATTTATATGATCGTGCATGCTAGCGTACGATGAGATGCATTGAAAAAATTCTTAAAATTAAATTTAGAGGTAGTGAAAATCGTTTTTTTCCTCGAAATTTGGCCCCCGAAATTTTTAGGGATCACATTACTTCCTTATACTCCGTACAAGGAAGTAAAAATTATTACAGCACAACGGGTGGGTAAACGTAACGCCAACACGTTGTGATGCTGGCGTTACGTTTATCCTCAAGTTGTACTGTAGACTGGAATAACGTGGGCCAGCTCACCAGCGGCCATCTTGGAATCACGGACAAAGTCACGGATTCGGCTGGCCAACGTATTTGGCGCACTCCTCGCTGCGTTGGCGCAATTACGATATCCAGTCATTTTACTCATAATTTAAGTTGTTCAAGATAGATTTCGAAACGGAAAAACCTGCGACTTGAGCAAGCATTTTTAGTTTAGCGGACACCGATGAAAAATAACATACAGGATAAAAGTAATGTTTGAAAAAATGCAATGCTAGCATTTATTGAAATACATTTTTTTTTAAACTGTCATAAAATAACATTAGTCAAAAATATTTTTTTAAGAAATTATTTATGAATCACAGTAACATTTTAAATAAATGAAAAAAAAACCAGTACTTTACAATAGAAAAAACTTAAATCCTACATTTTAGACCTTAACTATTTTATGTAAATTAAATTGTACACAATAGAAAAAATTTGTCTTAGGAAGCAAAAACAATCAAATCATTAGAACAACTGATACTGCTATTACTATATTTCAAAGGGCTAGTATATGGACTGACTTTTTTTATTATTATTACTAGCTGAAGTACCCGTCCTTGACGGGTTAGTGAATGCAAATTTCCAAAAAGCAAGAACTTTCGTCAGCATTGTATGAGTACATAGAATGGATGGAGTATGTTGCCAAAGTAAAGAAAGCGAAGTTATAATTTTTATGTATTGTTAAAATATTACAGGTTAGAGAGTAACTAAGTAATATCATTTCATTCGCTTTAGTCGTAATTATGTGATGCGCGAACGAATATCTACGGATATTGAAATAATTTTCGCAAAATCTCAAAATCTAATCAACATCTTTGAAAAATTGGAAGCCTAGAATTTAAGTTGAGTGACAACCTATCATGTCACCCAATTTCGTTTCATTCCCTGCAGTCTTTATTTCGTGATGCTGGAACAAAATTTCAGCATTTTAAAACGATTTTCGCAAAATCTCGAAATCTGATCGATTTTTTTTAATTAGATGCTCATAGTTTAAGGTGAGTGACCACCTATCATTTCACCAAATATCATTTTTTTCACCTTTGCAGTTATTACGTGATGTGCGAGCACAAATTTACGCAGTTTGAAACTATTTTCGCAAAATCTGAAAATCTAATGAAAATTTTTAAAAATTCGACGCCTATGTTTTAAGTTGAGTGACCACCTATCATGACACCCAATTTCATATCATTCGCTTCTGTCGTTTTTACGTGATGCTCGAACACAAATTTACGCAGATTGAAACGATTTTCGCAAAATCTCAAAATCCAATCAAGATTTTTTTAAAAATTGGACGCCTATGTTTTAAGTTGAGTGACCACCTATCATGACACCCAATTTCGTATCATTCGCCTTCAGTCGTTTTTACGTGATGCTTGAACACAAATTTACGCAGTTTGAAACGATTTTCGCAAAATCTAAAAATCTAATCAAGATTTTTTTTAAATTTGACGCCTATGTTTTAAGTTGAGTGACCACCTATCATGACACCCAATTTCGTATCATTCGCTTCAGTCGTTTTTACGTGATGCTTGAACACAAATTTACGCAGTTTGAAACGATTTTCGCCAAATCTGAAAATCTAATCAAGATTTTTTTTAAATTCGACGCCTATGTTTTAAGTTGAGTGACCACCTATCATTACACCCAATTTCATATCATTCTCTTCAGCCGTTTTTACGTGATGCTTAAACAGAAAAAGCGTCACGGACAGAATGACAGAATGACAGAACGACAGAATGACAGACAGACAAACTTTTTTTTGAGGGTCGCATCGGATTCCCGGGTGCTTGAAACGGATAGAAATCGCAAAATTTTTGAATTCCAAGAAATGTACAGACAAAAGTCTAATTTTATTTATATAGATGTTATGTTATAAAAAGGCATTTTGCTACTTAATTGTTAAATTTGAAAAGATCTTATTTAATACTTTACAAATGTTTATTTAGGCCTTTAGTATATTTATCAAATTCACAAATATTATATACTTTTATATCTAACTTCTTATTTAATCTATATGGCTCTGGTAGATATAAACAGGCTCCTGAAATAGACTTCTTACACATGAGGTGTTATACGAATTTTTCTTTTGGAAATTCACCGTTCTGAAATATTTTCTACATAAGTACAAAATGTAAAAGAAAAATAAGGTGGGGGGAGGTTGCAGAAAATGTTTCTACTCCCAAAAACTCACCAATCCATATGAAAAAATCCTCTTGATATTTGAATATTTGAGAAAAGGGAGTCTGAATAATGGGAAAATGATGACTACTGAAACAGAATGACATACACAAATGAATAAACATAATGATTTTTAAAACTTTTATTCATTCAAAACATACAATTACAAAAATTCATCAAATAATAAAAACGATTATATAATATATTAAAGTTATAAGAAAAGAGTAATAAATATAGCAATAAGAAAAACCTCTACTGTAAAACAACTACAATTCAAAATTTAGTTACTTACCTTTGCAAATAAAAATAAGTCATTTTTAAAGCTGTAGGAAAATATTACTTTTTTGATAATGACATATTTTGTACAAAAGAAACAGACACTAAAGTGGTATTGAAAAGATTTAAAATTTTAATAATTAAGTGTGAAAGTCCCGGGTCGGGACCCATTGCGCGGCTGTCGATCGAACGGTCTGGAGTTTTGGTAGGTTTTCTCCAGATGTAACGTGAATACGTGTTGGAACCCCTTAGAAAGTGCTTCTGCCAAGGCATCCCCCATCCTTGGCAGATCATTCTTGTGTAGTGTTGCCTTAAACACAAAATCAAATAAAATCAACATGTTCAGGAGACGAGCAATTTCGTTTGTCATTGTAAATGTTTCCTGCTTCCGAAAAAATGTGCTAACTGTAAGCAGTGCTCACTCAACACATGTAGTAACATACTCTACACATGTTAATATTTCACACAGTTTTAAAAGTAATGCTTGTGTAACGTATCGCCCCGTTTAGAAGCTGAAGGAAGGCAGCCGCACACAACCATGTAGTTTGCTTAACTTTATTTAGTTTATATTCTTGGTTAACATGGATGAATTTTACACACAGACGACACAAAAATACACATATTTACAATTTCAATAACCGAGCGAACGCCTTCGGTATCACAAGGGAAAATTTTTTCTCGGAGCCCATCATCTCAGCGTCCCTTTCTCTCTCCTGGGGCCCTAGCACGATCTTCTCGGAAACCTTTCCGAAGCGGAAAAACAACCCTTTTCTCACTCATGACGTCACATTCCGAAAGGGCGTCAATTTGGTCTACTACGATGCTCTCGGGAACGTTCCGATATCGGAAACCCTGTCGGAAATTCCACTTTTTTTTCCCGGCACGGTAAACGCGAGTGAGAAGCTCTTTCCGCTTCGGATACAAGTCAGCGTGCGTGGTTATTTGTTCTGATGGTAGTTGTTTACATCAAAATAATGGCTCAGTTTTAATTGTAGCAACTGTTGCACAACAATAAGATGCTAGAAGGGTTCATAGGAATCGATATTCGAATCCTAGGTGTAAATCCTTTGAATTAAGCGACGACGAATTTATCAAGAATTTTCGGTTGAATAAATCATTAGCATTCCAACTGATTCAAGAGTTTAAAAAATATTTAGAGCCTAGAACAATTAGAATATAATAATGCTAATTTTTAATGATATTTAAAATTTATAAAATAACAGTCTGCTTACCGTTTGCCAAGCTTTCACATTTTTAATAAAACCTCCACTGCTGTTTAATTTTTGTACTAGAGATTTCAAATCCTCATTTCGTTTGCTGCGCTCTATAAAAACTGGAAAAGTTGTTTTCATTTAAGTAATGATTTTCTTCCATTGCTTGGACGATAATTTCAATCTGATTTGTTTTTACTCGAATATTACCGTTTTTATTTTATAAGGAGGAGGCACGGCTTCAGGAAAATGCGGATTTCAATGAACTTTGGCATAATGGTCATAATGGCCATGTGAATATACTGAGTGTAAAATAAAGTTTATAAAAGGTATTGAAAAACTGTCAGCACTTCATCAGAGGGTCGTTAAATCGGAAGGGTCGTAAAATTGTGAGTTGACTGTATATTTATTTATATATTTTTAAAATTTTATTTCTGCTATTCAAAGAATATATTTTTACAATTGATGATGCTTAAAAAATTAATACTCTTGCTGTTGCATCACGAACGGGTGACAATTAGGGAAAAAATAGTCTGTCTGACAAAAATTAATGTACCTTAAAGAAATATTGAGTTTTGTGGGTGTTAAAAGTGATTTATTTTGAAAGTGTAAAATTCTGATGAATTAATTACCAAGATTCGCGTATTTAAAAAAAAAAAAAAAAATGTGCAGGAAAATATTGCGCAGCACGGGGTTCGATCACATAACGCCCTAGTAATAGTCCCGCGTCTTACCGATTCAACCACCGAAGCGCAACTAGCTTTGCACGCAACTTACAATTAAAGTTTTGGTAAAGCGGTTCGAAAATCGATATTAATTTTTTTGACTGTATTTGAGTACTGCGCATTTGTATCTTACACGTTGTATATTCACATGGTATAACACAGCCAGAGATCGACTAACAAAATAGGACAAGACGTGGTACCTATTTAAGTACTATGTCATAAAAAACTACGTGCTCGAATGCGGCAAAGAGTGCCTTGTTTTGATTGGTTGATAGCGTCCCCTTCCGATACTCTCGGAAGAGGCATAAAAATTCTCACTTCCATTAGTCGAAACCATGGTGGTAGAGTCAAAATGAGGGTATCGGATATTTATCCGAAGATTTTCAGTATCCGTGAGTGAGAACTATCCGTGACGGATGCTTTCCGATAAGATCGTGCTAGAGCTCCTGCTCGAGAGGGACTCTCCCTCTCTTTGGAGGTTGCCAGTAACTTTTTACTTTCTTGGCGGTGTCCGTTACAACCCCTCCTTCCACCAAAGGTTGGCTTTCCCGATATACAAGGGAAAACAACGAAAAAAAAGTTTATGTACAGTACATAATAATTCGCTCTTAGTTCGTGTGCACGTTATACTTTCACACTTTAAAGTTCACAGTTTAGTACGTTATACTTCACAGTTCAACTTTGAAAAACAAAAGCTGTAATTGAGTTCTCACTTCAAATCTGAGAACGTTATATTGAGTTCTCATTTCAGTGTAAATACATAAACAAGTCCACAGTTCAAGTTTGAAAATAACTGTAATTGAGTTCTCATTTCAAATCTGAGAACGTTATATTGAGTTCTCATTTCAGTGAAGATACATTAACGAGTCCTCCACCCATTACCAGGCCATAATAAAAAATTAAGTAAATATACAGATAAGTTCACACATATAATAGAACAATCAATGAGAATGATATAAAAATATCCACCCAGTTAAATGGTATTTGTTATACTGAAAACATTTCCTTTCTTTTTCTCATCAAAATTTGAATAAAGCACAAATTTAACACACAATAGTTACACAACGTTAGACACAATAATTACACAAATTTAAACACAATAATTACACTCTTAAAATCAAAAACATTTTCATGACCTTGGTTTTCTAAGTGGCATATTTGGGATTTCGACTTAAACAGTCAACATTTGAGTTTTCTTTTCCTCTTTTATGTTTAATTGAAAAATTAAAAGCTTGCAAGGCTAACGCCCACCGAATTAATCGTGGGTTATTGCCGGAATTTCTTTGTAACCACACTAGTGGGTTGTGATCCTTCTGGATGCAAAATTCTGTCTGCTCATCTATGTACCCTTTAAGCTTCTTAATGCCATATAAGATGGCCGCACACTCTTTTTCAGTGGTAGAGTACTTCTTTTCAGTTGGAGTAAATTTTTTGCTATACAATATTGGATGTTCCTCCCCATTTTTATCCGTTTGTGACAAAATAACCCCGTATCCTAAATCCGATGCATCTGTTTGCAATATGAATGGTTTTGAAAAGTTTGGCGCGTGCAAGAGAGGTTTATTAGTGAGTTTTTTCTTTAAGTAAATTAAATGAAGCAGTGCATTCCTCATTCCAGGTAATTTTACCTTTCTTGTTTTTCCCTTTCAACAAATCTGTTAGAGGCGCAGTTATTACAGAAAACATTGTCTGTAATAGCCTGCTAATCCCAAGAAAGCTCTGATTTCAGTTTTTGTTGTTGGGACCGGAAAGATTGTATAGCCTTTATTTTGAGTTCAGCTGGTGAACGTTTTCCGCGTCCTACAACGTGTCCAAGGTATTGTACCTCTTCTTGAGCAAATCTACACTTCGCAGGTTTTATAGTTAAGTTAGCCTGCTTTATCCGTTCCAAAACCTCCCGAAAATGTCTTAAATGTTCATCCAGGTCAGAGAAAAGATCGCGATGTCATCTAAATATGGAATCGCATAACTGTCGCACCCTTTCAAAATTTCACTCATCGATTTACTAAAGTAATACGGTGCATTTTTAAGACCAAATGGCATACGTAGTGGTCTATATACGCCAAAGTTTGTGGCAAAAGGCGCAATTTTCTGAGCTCTTGGGCTCAACGGAATCTGCCAGTAGCCCTTTGTCAAATCGATTAAAGTGATATTTGCTGCTGCAACTGTTTCAACTCGCTGTTCTATATTCGGAATGGGATAAAACTGAGTGCGTGTTATTTCATTTAATTTTCTGTAATCAATGCAGGGCCTAGGGTCCCTATTTGGCGTCTCTACAAGAATCATAGGAGAAACGTAATCGGAGTCTCCAGGTTCAATTACATTATATTGTATCATTTTTATAATTTCTGCTTTTAACAACTCGTTTTGTCTAATTGTCATTCTATAAGGATTTTGCTGAATAGGCTTATCAATGGTTAATTCAATATCATGTTGAACTAAGTGTGTCTTGCCGGGGATGTTTGAAAAAATATTAATATACTTTAGTAACAAATTTCTTAACTCGATAATTTGGTCATCGTTGAGTCTTTCTTTCAAATGATTTATTTCTACTATTTCGTTAAAATCAGACTTTAGGATCCACTAACATGTAAGGAAAATCCCCATCTAACTCTGGTGTGTCTAAGGACTCATTATTTTCGCCTAATGTCACTAGATTTAAAATTTCGGGCCTTCTGTAATACGGTTTTATCATGTTTACATGATAAACCTTGTTTATCTCTTGGTTTCCTTCGAAACTGGCGACATAATTTGTCTCGGATAATTTCTTTTCAATTTTACCTGGTCCCTTCCATTGTGGTGCTAATTTATGGGCCTGATTTATTGTTAGAACTAACACGGAATCTCCTTTGTGAAATTCTCCTTTTATGGCATTACGGTCATACCATTTCTTTCTTTTGTCTCGCATCTCTTCCATTTTTTCTTTTGCTAGCTCCTTACTCTTTTTTAATCGGTTTATCAGTTCAAACACATATTCAACTACATTATTCCCTTCCTCTGGGGGCTCTAACCATTTTTCGTATAATAACACATTAGGGGTTCTAAGGTTATTGCCATATACAAGTTCAGCAGGACTGAAGCCTGTACTTTCGTGAGTGGCAGTCCTTAAAGCAAAAAGAGCAATTGGTATTTGAGTTTCCCAATTAGGAGCAGCTTCGATGCATAAAACTTTCAATATCCTTTTCACAGGTGAAACCTTTCAACTGGATTAGTCTGTGGGTGATAAATAGAACTTCGAAGGATTTTTATCCCAAATTTTTCTAAAAATTCAACCGTCAAAACACTCATAAAGGATCTCCCTTGGTCCGTCTGAATTTCTTTTGGGAAACCCATCCTGCTGAAAATCAACAAAAGTGCATCGACCGCCGATTTAGAAGTTATATCTGGGACAGGGATAGCGTCAGGAAATTTCGACCCTAAACAAATTACAGTTATGAGGTATCTATTCCCTTGAGTTGATGTTGGTAATGGACCACAAGCATCAACATTAATTTTGCTAAAAACTTCCGAAATTATGGGTACACTCATTAGAGGTGCTTTCTTTTTGTCAGTCGCCTTTCCAACACGCTGACATGGATCACAAGTTTTCACATATTTTTCTATTTCTTTATAACAATTTGGCCAGCAGAAGTGCCTCACTAACTTATCTTTTGTTTTAAGAATTCCTAAGTGGCCTAAAATGTCATCATGGCATAAATTTTTAATTTGTTCCCTGAGAGTTTCCGGAACAACAATCAGGTTTTGCTCATCACCAAATTTATTTAATTTCGTCTAAACTAAAATTCCATTTTGGATTTTAAAATCAGCCTTGTCACCCTCCGTTTTTACTGACTCAAATAACGGTACTAATTCTTTACTCTTCCTCTGCTCATTAATAAAAGACTGAGAATCCATTTGAAATATATTATCTAGGGTAGTATTGGAATCTACCTGAGGTAAAATGTCGATATTCTCTAAGTTATCGTCCTCATTATTTCCTTCCAATGGAACGTCAGGCTCCTCAATGACTAACTTTTCGTCTGATGAATTTTCATCATTTTTCAGCTGTCGCTTTTGAGACCGAGTCAAGACAGCATTAACACTCTCGGTACTTAGTGGGATATTTTCTCTACTTTGCTCTAAGAGAGCCGAAGTTTGATTCCCTAAAAAATATACCGCCCTTGATCCAACTTGTTCCCAATTACAACTGCCTTGGTGGTTATTGTACCTAATTCGCATTCTACGTCTACTTCAGCAACAGGTAAACAAGTCATATGGTCATCGAAAATATGCTGAACCCAAACGTGTTCCCCGGTCATTCTGTCTTTGTCAACATATTTTTGACAGACAACGTCTACTGTGGCTCCGGTATCGCGGAGAATGGGCATCTCAACATTAACTTTCCCGTTTATAGTGAAGGGATCTAATAAATTTTTTTCAGATTTTTGTCCAATTCTATATGCTTCCGATTTTTGAATTCTTAAATTAGGGCACTGAGGTCGTAAGTTGTCGTAAGAGCCACATTCAAAACAGCTGAGCTTTTTCTTATGCTCAAAGTTTGCACCCGTTTTCCTAACAAAGGTACGCCCGTCATTCTCTTTCTTAGGATTCATGTTTGAGGATTTTTTGTTAACATTACTAGGGTATTAATTCTTTACTGGTTTACTATTTTCCTTAACTGAAGACTCTCCTAACTTACTCTTTCCCATTACTGTTCTCTTAGCATCCTCAAATTCCTCAACTTTCCTTACCAGTTCTTTAGGGGAAGTAATTGTAGACCACTCATCCAAAAAGTGTTCCTTAAAATCCTTTGGCACTCGCCTTTTAATCTGGTCTACCAACATTAGATCTTTGAGTTGCTCGAATGTTTTAATTTCAAGGCCTGTTAGCCACCCCTCTAAAAAAGTGTTTAACTCGTGATAAAAATCTTGCCAAGTGGAATCGGGATTTTTTTGAGATTTTACCAGCATTTGCCTAAATTTTTCCGCACTGAGTTTAAATCTGTTAAGCAACAACGTTCTAACATATTGGTAATCCTGGGTTTCTTTCTCCAGTTCTCGCGCTATTACATTATTTATCTCCGCTGGTAAGGCACTAATTAGGTAAGAAACCCACCTCTCTTTAGGTATCTGCATCAATTTAGCCTGTCTCTCAAAAAGTTCCAGGAACAACAAACTTATATCATCGGTTTTTAAATTAAATTTTGGCATTAGTTTTTGAAAACTTTTGACTATAATTGGAATCTACCACTGCCGCGGATACTGTTGTTTCGACCCCCTGTTTTGCTTTTAAACACTCAAGTTCTAATTTTTGCCTCTCCAATTGAATTTCTCCGTCTTTAATTTGTTTTTCCATTTCTAATTTTTGCCTCTGCAATTCATATTCCCTGTTCCTTGTTTCTTTTTCAATTTCCTCTTTGTCTAATCTTTCTTTCATCGTGCTATCTAATAGATTTCTCACAAATTCTTCCTCATAGTTTTTACTAGCAAGGATTAATTGTTTTAATTCGATTACACATAGATCTTCAGTAGCCTGTTCACCAAGTTCTAAGGCTACCGAAATTAAATCCGATTTTAATCCCTTCCCTTAATACGACATTTTCAAAAAAAATACCTAAGTAACAGCTCAAAACAAAAGAACATACAAATAAATATAAGGGATTAAAAAAAGTCTAACACAAATTCACTAAACCAATTTCTACAACGCGATAAAAAAATAAAAGAGGAAAAGCAAGCTCGTTAAATTCCCCTACCATACCAGCAAAACACCGCAATGACTCATGGCACTTTTTTTTTCTTTTTCTGAAAGCTTCGCAGGTTCAGGGAAAAGCGAAGAAACAACATAAACAACAAATGAGTCAGGCGCGGACAGGAAAGTGTCCGCTCGGACACCTGCACAGTGTGAAGCGGGGAATCCTGCAATGCCCTCTTATCTCCGTTCACAGAGGGAGAAGTAGTTCAAAACAAAATATAAACACACGTACTATAAAACTGTTCGCTGGTGCAAATACTAGGAAGTTATATGTTTTGTGCACATAAAAATAAGGGATTTACACTAATAGTATCTCTGATGAGAATTTAAAAACACTGTTATGCATAATATATAATACTTCTAGTTATTTAACTCTGATGAGAAAAATACTATGAATTTTCCAATGGCTGGATATATATAAACATATACTTTCACGGCGAAAGTTTGAAACCAACAAAATTAATAATACTAACACTGGTGCGCATAAAATAATAATATTTCAAATTCACAATAAACACTCTTGAGAATTGTTCTCATGAATTTCCCATGGGTGGAAATATATAAAACATATACTTTCAGGACGAAAGTTTGAAATTAATAATTTAATAATACTAACACTGGTGTGCTTAAAACAATATTTCAAAGACACAATAAACTCTGGTGAGAATTGTTCTCATGAATTTCCAATGGCTGGAAATATATAAACGTATACTTTTAGGACGAAAGTTTGAAATAAACAGAATTAATAATATTACCACTGGTGTGCATAAAAAAATAATATTTCAAGTACATAATAAATTTCGGTGAGAAATGTTCTCATGCCTTTCCAATGGTTGGAAGCATATCTTAATAATATACTTAATCTATTAAGGCAGCAAAACCTATACTTTCAGGACGAAAGTTTTAATTCAATAAAAATTATTTTCCTCAGGATGAGAAATTCGATGCTCGTACACTGGCGTGTACATAAATAAAATAATTCACAGTAAAATATAATACTCTGGTGAGTATATGGACTTAACACACTTCTAATGGTTAGAAGTTACTTTTAATAACATTAGAGCTATTAAAAAGCAATATTCCGCATGTGTAATACAATACAGGATGCAAATTATAAAACAATAGAACCTGTATTCTCAGGGTGAGAGCTACAAGATACTCTTATAGAAATAGAGCATTTCGACGCGTCTTTCCAAATCCACAAATCTGCAACACTTTGGCGCATTGGCGCATTACGCACTTGGCGAGAAAAGGAAAGATCGAAGCGATGACGTCAGAACAATGGCGGCGGTACAAACAAACTACGTTCCATCCATGTTAATTTCCCATAGGATTGAGAAATTTTAATTGTATCTTTTTATTGCGTCCGATTTAAGGTTTTTGTTGCTCATATTCGGTAACGAGACGGTATGTATTCTTTGATTCATTAACTAGAATTGTGAATTGTTTCTTGTAGGATTTGTAAATGACTACAAAAACTTGAATTTGCTTAAGCCTACCGTGGTTCAGATGTAAATAAACAAACGACATGGCGGCAGTTATGGCTGACTAACATACTCGGTTCCATTCAAAATATTGCTTCTTTCTTTTCTCTTTTCATGAAGTAAATTTTTGCCGTTTGCTGCCTACAGTGTATGTGACATAAGATTAATTTTTTAGAAATCGGGGTGCTACTTTACATTTGGGAGTAATTTATCGGACATTTTTTCTGTTTACTTTTTATGTTTAGTATGTAGTTTTAAAATTCCTGGTCTGTTTATTTTTTCTGGCATTGGTGCATGCGGAGGAGTCCACTTGCCCCTCCCCCAAATTTAAAATATGCTCGACTATTTTATAAATTGAAATGCATTAAAAAATATAGTAAAAATGTTTTTGTGTTCTTCTAGAATAATCTGTGCATCCGACCCTGCTACTTTATGAGATAGAATGCTATTGAGCAATGCAACTTACCTCCAAAAATGGTTAAAATATCAAGCAAGTCCTCTTTACTTCTGCCAAATGCTATCATGGCATACAGCTAACAATGAAAAGCATTTCTACATGTCATTGAACAGTACAACCTTCCTCTTAAATCCTTTCGTTTTTGTTCCTGTATTTTTTTCTTGTATTGAGAACATGTTTAAATCTTTGTTTCATCTTTGTGTATGCCATTAATCATACTCTACTTTTGTATTACATTAACTCATACCTTTCTAATACTTCTGATTAATACAGATTATACAGTAATTTTTTTTATCCATGATTTTTTTAATGTGTTTCTAATTCAAATTCTCTACATTTACAATGTTAGTGCTTAAAATATACTATTATAAACTGTCGTATCTAATTAATACTTGTTAATATGCTCAATGTGTTCATCAGTTTACATAGGGTGTTATTTTCTGTGGACATCTTAATGTTCACCTATCTTTTAGTGATTTATTTTAAGTTACGCATGTTTTACAAAATGTGTTACATATATTAAAGTTTTTAAATTATTATTATTTTACCTTGTTTATAATTAACATAGTACGCAAAATTACTTGGGTGCATGTTTCTATCTTTATAGTAATACTCAAATAATTTGATGATGCCATTTTTCTTTTAAAGGTGTAGGTTAATTTATTACATATAAGCTTTCACTAGTTTGGATAGCAGGCATGTGGAGCAGGTATAAATGTAATTCTGCTTCACACTTGCTATTTTGCTGGAATTATAAGCTACCATACTTTTTTTAAATAAAAAATTACTGATGGTGCTCTTGCTGTGAAGTCACATCGAAAAGAGGACTGCTTTATCCCAACCAGCTGAATCTAGGTGCAGCATTTACCTCTTGGGAATATAGAATTATTTTTCTAGATCTGCCACTGATCGTAAATGTCTTATTTTCTGTGAGTTGGTACTGGAATGAATTTTGTTAAAAAATGGAATATTTTTCGTTGTTTGTAAATGGAATAACCTATTAGTGATACGCCTGTGAAAATTGAGGTAAGTGCTTTAGTTTAGTTAAACGGTTTTATTTTGTGTATAGATTGGTTGAAGATTTTTGAGTAGCTATGCTGAAAATTGTTTAATCCATTGTAGTTATTTTAAGTTTAAAAACGGACCACTGTTTGTCAATTTGTTTAATTGCTGTACAGTAAATTATGGAATTTACAGAAATGTTTTTATGTTTATATTTAATTATTGGTTGAGGATTTTTTTTTTTTAGTTGTTTTGTTGTAAGTTTAGTTATTTTGTTTTAACTAATCAAATTAAGGGATGCAACGTTCTCAGGTAAACATACTGCATTTGCTTAATGTGCCAGATATTACAAATATCCAGCAGTTATATCCGTCCAAATATTTCGTACTGCAAAATAACATATGCATAATCAGTTCTAAAACTACAAAGGTAATGCTTTTTAATCAGAATATTTCACTTTTAATGAATTTTCATATTACATTTTTATCGCATGAAGAAAACAGGAAAAAAAAATTAAGCACGTTTAGCTTTTTTCGAGACAGTAAATTCTGGTGCAGTCGAACATTTTTGTAACTGAAGAAGAGCGAATCTTTTGTACCACCTGAAACAATTATCTTGATACGTAGCCATTTTTAGGGGGTGCTTTTTTACAATGTTTTGAATTTCAACATCAGTCTTTTGCCGAGTGTTCTTGTTAAAAACAATAATTGTTCTTCATTCTTTGGTAAATTTTTCTTGCTTTTTTTTTTCAAAAATTAACCATGTTTCTGAGAATATAGTCTGTCGTTGTATATACTGTTGTCTGCAGGAAAAGTTCTTTTTTCTTCTTTTTAAAGTAAGTAAATTTATCAACATATAATATATACCAAACTTGCATTGATTCTAAAGGTAACATGCAGTGTTGTCTGCATAAACTTTAATTGCAGTGGGATAGGCGTTAATTTCATAGAAACAATCTCAAAAAGATTTTTGATTTTTGAATTAAATAATCTGAAACTAATGAGAACATTTAAAAAAAATAATGATGAATATTTTAAGAAAACTTGTAACAATACAACTGAAAGGAAACATACTACACTGCTAGATATCAGATTGAAATTTTGTCTGGATATTTAGTATCTGACCAAATTGACATCTATTTTGTCACTAGTAACCTTAATGCACATTTTAAATTTGTTAAAATTTCATGAGTCTCCTTAGTGACATTATTGTCATATTGTCAATATGGAGGCAGGTTACATATCAGTTGACGACTTTCAGCAAGGAAAAAAAAATCGCCAAATAGGCTTACCCCCACTTATCGGGTATTTCTCCTGTTCAGCCTAGGAGCAGAATTATAGTCAGTGTTCTGCAACATAACTTCGAACAGTTGCAAATGTTCTACAGGCATTTTGTCCAAGTCTGACAAACCACAGTAAAATGCAAATTAGATTTTAAAAAATTGTGCAAAAAGTGAAGAGAGAAGGTAGAGCATAAAGGGCAGGACACGTCGCTTTAATTACTCTGCAGAACATATTTTATATATTCTTTCTTTTAAAAGATGAAATGTTCTGCAAAGATTGTGATTGTTCTGCGACGTACATCACATTTTTACTTACTCTCTGCTTCCGGGCTGTTCAGTGGCAGCTTGTAATTTGAATAACTATTGTTGCTGCTTAAAAAAAAAAATATTGGGCACTGTTTTAATGTTGAAAAAACACAGCAAGTCTGGGAAGGCGTTGCATCTTATTTCTGACTTAATTTCTTAATTCTTTTAATTATTGCATTCAAGTAACACAAATATGCAATTATTTCATAACATACATCTTATTTTAGCTCTTAATCAATGAAAAATGATAAAAACATATAAAACATTCTTTAATACGGCGGATTAATTAGTTACAATTTTTTATTTGGGAATACCTTATTCCCCCGTACATGATATATATTTCGGTTACACACATAACCATCTTCAGTCGTTTCTGGATCTCTCACTAATGGCGGCTTCCTTTTTTATCTCTTCGTTCTTCTTCTTGAAAGTTCGATGAATGACGTCATCCCATGATTGGTCGATTGTATGAAGCGCATCGTTGATGCTGCCATCTGTCGTCATTATTTCTAAGCTCTCACGAATGTAGGCATATATACTATTTTTAAAGTTTGTGCCGGTCGGCTAGCTTTGGGGCAGAGAGCAGCGGCGTAAGGGAAAAAGACGTAGATCATTCCATGAAAACAGACCACTTGAGACAACAACACATTTTACTAACGAGAACAACGGTTACAACACACAAGTTACATTTAGAATGAATAATCACTATCTCAGAACATACGGTAGCTGCTACGCGCGAATACGCGAGCGAAGAAAAAGAGATGAACAAAACGTTCTCTCGCCGGCAGGGGGGAGCGTCACATGAAAGAAAGATGATATAGGAGGCGCGCTACAAACTCCCCCTCTGGTCCCGCCGACGTCCCGGCAAGGAGACCAGGATAAAAAAAAATTTAGACAAAATGTGCATACAAGTGACACTAATAATTTTTTTCTATAACAGACAGTCCTTAAGAAAGTTCGTTAAGGCTGACGAAAAACAGTCACAAACAGTCACTGATTCGTAGGTTTGTGGTTATTGTTTGACCTTGGGCGGTCGTCCTCTTCTTCGCATGGGGTTTGTGTTCCCAGAGGTGTGATGACCTCCGATGGTCTGCTTGTTCGTTTGTGGTGAAAATTCTGTCTGTGGTGCTACCTTGGGAAGCCGACCTCTTTTGCGAAGTGGATTGATCGGGGAGGTGTCCACTCCACGATAAGGGGATAATGCTGACGTGTGGTACGTAGCTATGGGCACTGTTGGCTTGTCTAGATTGGCTATGACATAAGCGGTGGGAGACTTCTGTGTAAGTACCAAATATGGTCCATCCCGTTTGGGCATGAACTTTGCAGTCTTGGCATGGCTTGCTTTACTAAGCGGGTGCTTTGTAACCCATACTTTGTCACCAGGTACAAAGTAATATTGCCGCCTATTTTTGTCATAGTAGGATTTACGTTGATCCTGTTTTACTTCCACTCTCTGTCTAATGTCCTGTGTAATTTTGGCAAATCTCTTGAGATACTGGGTAATCTCTGGTACGAAGTTGTCGTTCTGTACCACAGCCGTGAAATCTTGCACTACATCATCGACTGTTCTCAGTTCACGGCCGAACGTGAGAAAAGCAGGGGTATGGCCAGTAGTGTCGCATACCGCCGTATTCATTGCAAATCTGATGACTGGTATTTTCGATTCCCAGTTATCATGTTCGTCTCCAACCAATATGGCAAGTCTTGGTTTTAAATATCTGTTTTTGCGTTCAACAGGGTTGGCTTGGGGAAAATATACCGGTGTAAGATTTTGATCAATCTTCAAGGTAAAACATATCTGCTGTAACACTGCACTAACAAACTGAGGGCCATTATCACTGAGAATTCGTCGTGGAATTCCATGCCGCATAAAAACTTCTTCTATGAGAGTTGTAGCACATTCTCGAGCTGTAGCTTGTTCAAGAGGAAAAAGCTCTATCAACTTGGTTGCACAATCTTCTATTACAAAAATCCACTGTTTGCCGCTAGCTGTCTTGGGTAAAGGGCCAAACAAATCAATTGAAAGTATCTCGAAACGTTGTGAGTAGACGGGTGTTCTAAGTAGACCTGATGGTTTCTGGTTACTTGCCTTGTAGCGACTGCATTCAGCACACTTTTTCACGTAATCCGATATAAACTTCTTCATTCCATTCCAATAGTATCTTTTGGCGATACGTTGATACGTACCCTCTTCGCCATAATGACCGGCCATGGGGTCATCGTGATGTTTCTTAAGGATTGCTTCCCGTTCTGATGACGGTATGACTAACTGCGCTTCTTCTGAGTCTGCATCCGGGATATAGCGATACAGAACTCCCTGGTTCATAAGAAAACCTCTCTCAGTCCAATTTGCATATGCTTCTGTTTTTTGGACATCTTCAAACGCTTCAATTATCTTCCTTAGTGATTCATCTGCAAGTTGAGCTTCTCGCATATCTTTAACATTTCTTGCTGGCATATCAGCGATGACGATACTATCAATTTCACAAACAGTCTCTTGTTCTGGACACACTGGTCGAGAAAGCATGTCAGCTATTACGTTAGATTTTCCTGGGATATAACAGACTTCTACGTTAAAAGATTGCACTTCCAGTGCCCATCTGGCGAGGCGACCGGTTGGTGATTTGAGGGTAAGAAGCCATTTCAATGGTTGGTGGTCGGATGCCACAGTAACAAGTGTACCCTCGATGTATCCGCGAAACTTCTTTAACGCCCACACAACGGCCAATGCTTCCCGTTCCGTTGTAGAGTAGTTTTTCTCTGCTTGGGTAAGCAGTCTGCTGGCATACTCAATTGGATGTTCTTCAGATCCTTCGCCTTGAAGTAATACGGCTCCGAGCGCGTAATTACTTGCATCGGTACGTATTATATATGGTTTGGTACCATCCGCTTGCTTCAGAATCGGTGGGGAAATGAGGCATTGTTTTAGAGTTTCGAAAGCTTTCTGCTGCGAAAAACTCCATTGCCATGATGTGTTCTTTTTTGTTAAATTGCTTAAAGGCCTTGAGATTTCTGCAAAATCTTTTATATAACGTCTGTACCATGAGCATGTTTGTAGGAAAGATTTAACTTCTTTTACGTTTTTGGGTGGTGGTATATTCTGGATGGCTGATGTCTTCTCAGGATCTACCTCGATTCCGTTCTTCGTAATCCAAAATCCTAGGTATTTTACTCTAGACACAGCAAAATGACATTTTTCTCTATTTGCACGAAGTTTAAATAAGAGTAATCTTTGGAAAACACTTTTTAGATCTGATATATGTTTTTCAAAAGTTTCTGATAAGACGATTATGTCGTCTAAATACGTAAGAGTTAGGATGTCGCCGAGGCCATTCCTGAAACGATCCATAAGGCGTTGAAATGTAGCTGGTGCCGTTTTGAGACCCATTGGCATTCTCAGAAATTTAAAGGTTCCAAAAGGACACACGAAGGCTGTTTTGTCCTGATCATCCGGATGGACTTGAACTTGGTGGTAACCTGATTGTAAATCTATTGTTGACATAAATGACGTTTGTTTGGCTTCATGGAGAAGCTCATCCATTCTGGGTAATGGGTAAGAGTCAGCCACTGTAATTTCGTTTAACTTTCTATAGTCTATGCAAAGACGCAGTTTACCATTTGGTTTCGGTATGAGAACCACTGGTGAAGCATAAGGAGATTCACACTCCTCGATAATTCCATCTTTCAAAAGCCTATCAAGTTCTTGCTTAAGGAGTTCTTTCTTGACTGGATTCATTCTATATGGTGGTACCGCTACTGGTGAGTGGTTACCGGTATCTATTTTGTGCTGGATGAAAGGAGTTGGTTCTCCCCCTGGACTAAAGATACCTGTAAACTCTTCTAACAATTTACATAATTGTAACCTTTGCTCAGTAGATAAGTGACTGCCTTCAGTCTCCTTTAAAACACAAGAGTTCAGTTTAGGAGGTTCGATAACTTTATCAGATGACATAGTGCTACAGTTTTGTAAAGGTGAGTCAAAAGTGTCTTTATGTGGCTTACAAGGTGGTACAAATACATCTTTTTCAAAATTGAATCTTTTCCTAGGATTACAGTTGAAATACCATTTTTTGTTTTGGGTATCTAAGCTAATACCAGCTTTGGATAAAAAATCAGTACCAAGGAGGGTACGATTATCTTTAGCTGTCGGTAACGCGTATATTGTAGTAGGAATTCTTTTCCCCATTAGTTCAATGTCTACATCGGTGTTATAAACTTCAGAGAACTTCGACATTCCGTCCGCGAGTGTTACATTTAATTTTACTTTATGAAAATTTATCCCTTGTTCTCGGAGGAGATTATACAGGGTTTCACCAGCAACAGTGTGGCTAGCCCCAGTGTCAGCACATGCTAGACCCCACATACCATTTACTTTAATCTTCATTAACATTGCCTGGGGTTCTTGTATCGCACACGTTTGAAATTTCAAGCAGCTAACCTGGGCGGAATCAACTTTAGCGTTCGGCGTACACGCAGGACATTTTGCCTTTACGAAACCCGGTTTCCCACAGCCATAGCAGCTAATAGGTCTTTCATAATTTTTACTAACAGTTCTATTTGTTGAGTATTTATGATTAACACCATTCTTACAATTTTTAAATTCATTACTGAACTTGTACTTAGAATTTTCCTTATGTTGTTCTTGTTTTGTGTTTCTACCTTTTAGGTTTCTAATTTCTTCGTAAGAATCTAGTTTATCAACTAAAGAAACTGGATCGTTCCACTCGCTCCAGTGGTCTAAAAAATGTTCTTTGTAATCAGGGGGACACTTCTTTTTTATTTGATCTGAAATTATTAGATCTTTCAACTGATCAAACGTAGTGACATTCAGCTCATTGAGCCAACCTTCAAAAAATTTTCTTAAGTCATAGAAGTAATCTCTCCACGTAGAGTCTGGACTTTTCCTGTGTTGGACGAAGGATTGTCTAAATTTTTCCGCACTCATCTTGAATCGGCGTAATAAAATCTTTTTTATTTCCGCATACTCCTGTGGGTTATTCTGAGAATCCGATTCTATTGCAATTAACTTTGAAATTTCAATAGGTAAAAGCCCGATCAGGTATACTACCCATTTTGATTCTGGTATTTTTAAAAAAGTCAATTGTTTCTCAAAAAGGTTTAAAAATGTACTAATGTCATCTGCCTTTGGGTCAAATTGAGGAATTAACCCCTTACTTTCAAATTTAGATACATCTGAATTACTAGGTGTAAGAACGGTTTCTGTTTCTGTAGCATGGGTTATATTTTGTAACTTAAGTTTCTCTAATTCGAACATACGGTCATCATTTTCCTTTTGAATTAATCGCGCTTCATTTTCTTTCCTTTCAGTTATCAAATTATCGAGCAATTCTTTAGTGAATTCTTCATCATACCCTGCACTTTTAAGAATTGCATTCTTTAAATCTATTATTTTGTACTCCTCTTGAATTGCGATGTTAAGTTCACTGGCTACATTAACTAGATCTTGCTTCTTTAGCAAGGTACGCCATAATTCAACTTTTAAAATAACTAAATATTCTCTAAAAGTATTTATACCAATTTATTCATTTAACCAAAAATAAAATTTTCGAAAATACTTCGGCACATGAATAACAATTCCACTTAAAGTATATTTCAATTACTAGATAAATCTACTCAAATAAGAACCTTGTTTCTCTTTAAAGCAATCAGCTTTAAGCTATGAAATGAAGTTTATCTTCTTTTAAACAACAGAATAAAATAAAATGAGATCACTGATTCACTTTATACAATTTCTACAGCTCAAGACAAAACAAAACTTTATTAGCGGCAACGGCGCCAAAAGTCAGCACATCTGTCTGCTGAGAACAGAAAGCAGAAAAATAAACACTTGACAGATGCGAATTATTATACTCTTATAGTTTTCAGGGTGAAAACGAAATTCTGGAGAACAACTTTTTTTCAGGATGAAAAAACATTTTTCCTTTCTTTTCAAAACTTAGAATTCAGATATGAAAATTATTCAGATTTTCAAGCTTCAGGCACCAAAGGAACTGGCATACGTATATTAAATTTGATCTGGATGATCAAAACAAAGCTAAACAAGTATTTTCTTCGATCCGGATGATCAGAATGAACTGAATTCAGGGTGAATTCTAAACCAAAATTTTTCTTATATTTGTCAGGATGACAAAATTAAGAAAGTTCCTTGAGTGCTTGATCAAAAAGAAGTAAAAATCACTTATCTGCAGATATATCCTTTGTCATTGTTCGGACTTTCGGGCCACGGGTTGGGCGCCATTTGTGCCGGTCGGCTAGCTTTGGGGCAGAGAGCAGCGGCGTAAGGGAAAAAGACGTAGATCATTCCATGAAAACAGACCACTTGAGACAACAACACATTTTACTAACGAGAACAACGGTTACAACACACAAGTTACATTTAGAATGAATAATCACTATCTCAGAACATACGGTAGCTGCTACGCGCGAATACGCGAGCGAAGAAAAAGAGATGAACAAAACGTTCTCTCGCCGGCAGGGGGAGCGTCGCATGAAAGAAAGATGATATAGGAGGCGCGCTACAAGTTGGCTATTTTTTTAATATTTTTAAAATCAATGGTAATGGGCTCTTTCAAAGCAAAACGGGCCAGAGCGGTACTTTGTTTCTGGAGGTTAATGTCTCCATTGATTTTAAAAATATTAAAAAAATAGCCAACTTTAAAAATAGTATATATGCCTACATTCGTGAGAGCTTAGAAATAATGACGACAGATGTCAGCATCAACGATGCGCTTCATACAATCGACCAATCAGGGGATGACGTCATTCATCGAACTTTCAAGAAGAAGAACGAAGAGATAAAAAAGGAAGCCGCCATTAGTGAGAGATCCAGAAACGACTGAAGATGGTTATGTGTGTAACCGAAATATATATCATGTACGGGGGAATAAGGTATTCCCAAATAAAAAATTGTAACCAATGAAAAATGTTTTGGTTTCATAATAACCTGGGCAAACGGAAAGAACTATTTGAGAAAGGCAGAATCACATGGTCTGCAGCATTCCCTCCACAATCGGGTTAGGTTTTCCTTGAGTATAGTTTACCATGTCGGCAGAGGGTAATCAAGACCATTAGCCGGCATAATATGGCAGTATTATGAAGCCTGAGAGTAATCATTGAATGAAACAATCATCACTTTGGGCAACAGCTAGGACAGTCCTGAGATCATACGCTTAGTATTGTCAAGAGGTATAACTCCAGAACTTTTTGTCTTAAATCTATATTTTCAGCAATTGCTTAGAAATTCAAAAGAAATTTTTCTTTTTTGCTCTTAAATTCAATATACGTAGTGACTAGGTTCATGGTGCTGTGGAAGGAATATTTTCACATCATGGGCAGAGCGACAAAAAAATATGTCACAGATTACATGGTTTCTCCATGTTTGATGCATTTTCGCATAAACTACAAGCTAGCCAGTCTGTTGCGATGAGCTCTGCGAATGTGTGAGGACTTAAAAATTTTTCCTGATCACATGATGTTGATGTGAAGGATGCATTTTCACCTAGTTAAATTTGTTAATATAGTGAGTCATTTCCGTTTCAAACACTTTGA
The DNA here is from genome assembly GCA_038373885.1 of Cheiracanthium punctorium. Taxonomy (NCBI): domain Eukaryota; kingdom Metazoa; phylum Arthropoda; class Arachnida; order Araneae; family Cheiracanthiidae; genus Cheiracanthium; species Cheiracanthium punctorium. Next base: position 26,078 of record JAWZYV010015344.1, read on the forward strand.
CTAGCCACTACATTCAATATATGGCCCTCCCAAAGGTTTGTCACACTACGCCTGTGATGATGTTACACTCCAAAGTACATACTTTTGATTTCAATTGGCAAAATTTAAGGCTGTTTGAAGAAATGAAATCCCCTCACAGACTTTATGGACAAAAGAAAATAAACTAATTGTGCCGGGGACTCAAAACAATTCAGGATGATTCTTCATAAGTGCACTACACACTTTAATAAATTAAGTAACAGCTCTTTTCCCCACTTTCTGAAAAAATACTTCAACATGGAGTTGCATAGCAGAAATTTTCAGAGTGACACATTCTGCTAAATATTTGATTTTAAGGAATATGCCTTAAGAATTTTGGAATGAGTGTTTTACCTTATAAAATTCAGTTTTATGGTCAGTGATTACACCGAGATATTACCTTGAAAATGATTTTTCTATTTTATTTACAGTCGACTCCGCAATAACTTTTAATGTACAGAGTGAAATTTACGGTTAACACTAACAGTTATACCATTCAAGTGCCTTGGTAAAAGTTGAGTATGAGGTGTTGTACCCGTTTCCGATATCTTTCCTTTTCCCTTCACGTGAGCTCTCTCCATGCACTATGCCTAACTCTACATAACAACAGAAAAGTTGACTGTGCAATCAATTTTGGACAAATTGTTTTATGGAAGGAAAAAAAAAAAGGAGGTTGGCATTGCAAAAAGAAAAAAAGATAATCATTGTTCTTTTACTTTTGAATTTAGTTTTCTTCTTTTTCATATTTTGCTGCCTCTCAGATAAAATAAGGTAGGTATAGGTATATTTTGATAAAATAATTATCACTTGCCGATTTTAAATTTAAAAAATCTGGAGTGACTCCACTCAACTTTCCGAACACTCACGATTAAGATCATGACCAAGCATTAAAATAAATTTTAATCGGTGACTAATTTAAATATATATACCAAATTGAAGCTCAATTGAATGCGCCGTTTAAACGCTAGCGCACTTTCAAGAATTTCTCCCATAGGCCATAATGTAATAGAAATCTTTGTCGTAGCCCTGTAGTAAAACTATAAGTCCTATACACACCAAAATCAATACAGGTCTTGCGACAGTGGTTTATAACATATATACCCAATTTGAGCTCAATCGAATGCCCTGTTCAGGAGCTATCGTGTTCACTCACATACACACATACATACACATACACACACACATACATACATACATCTCGTAAAAATAGCATAATTGAAATCAGAAGACCTCAAAACATGTAAATACACCAAAATCTCGAATTTTTTCATGATTACAATACTTTCCTTACATGGCACATGTTCGGAAAGTAAAAATCCAATTATTGTACTAGTTTTTGTTGAATTGACATTTATGTACCTAGATGTATAATCAGTTATTAATTATGTGTTAAAAACAATTGAATTATGTATTTGAAAATTTTGCTTGTTTATTGTTTTAACTGCTCCTTTGAAATGGAAAATACTCCTAAAAAGGTGGAGTATTTTTACTCTTCTGAAAAAATCCTAGATCGATCACTGGTCTTGCCCTTCCAGCGATGTAGAAAATTATGGAGCCTTACCAAGAAAGTACCATAAAATTTAAGGAGGTTCACTCTCTCCAATGCGGAACAATTTTTTTTCTTTTTTCCTGGAGCAGAAGGTGAGAGATATCAAAATTGCTTCTTAAAACGAGCAACCGTCCAATGAGATTTAAGACAATAAGGTTACTGTAGCATTTAGGGGCGTAGCCAGAAATTTTTCATGGGGGGGGGGTTACGACTACTACAACTCATATGTATGTAAACGTGTGTGTGATAATGTAGTGAAGAATATACATTTTGTATGGCAAAAAATTCCTCATGGGAGGGGGGTTATGACCCCCTCACCCCCCCCCCTGGCTACGCCCCTGGTGACATTATCACTTTATAATTGCAAGATTCACTATTCACATTGTGACTTGATAGCAACATCATTAGATGACTGGTCACAAATGAAGCCTCGCTGTACATATTCACAGATCATTTATTTACAAGTGACAGTGTGCACTTTTAGGGTAGTTACTTTTTTTTTTTTTTTATAAAGACAACAACATTACACAAGCCAATTTGTTTCTAGTACTTCTTTAAGAGGCATTTAATAAAAAAAAAAATTACTGAAACTTTTTCATCTTTTTATTTACAAATACATACAATACAACATATTTATAAATTTGATTTAATAGATCATCATACTCACACAGAGGGATCATAGTTCTCATCTCTCTTCGGTACTTTCTTATATGGATTGATTTCTGTCTCTTTTGCAGCTTGTACAAGAGGGAAGATGACTCTTGATCTGTTTTACAAGCCGAAAAAGTACAAGTACAATGTTGCTGTTTCAAATGTAAAGCAAAATTGTACAAGTACTCATTAGGCATAAAAATCAAGCTGCATTGATGACATTCTAAGGACTCTAAGGATTTCATGATGACAATACTTTCTGTACATGGTAGTAGACATAAAAATACTTTGTTGCACAAAAATACAACCTATCTACTTTCTACCCCACTTTCCCAAAGAGAGGAAAACACTAGGATTCTTCATTCAGTTGAATATTTATTGATAATTCTCGATTCTCAACAAAATTGTTAAATAAAATTTTTAAGAAGATCAGCTGCAAAGTGTTTACTTAATTAAGCATTCTCTTGCCTGTTAGGTATATCTGAATGTTTTTTTTTTCTTTTTTTTAAAGCCCCTTTTAAAATCCTTTAAAGGGATACTGTCATTAACTATTTAAAATTGTGTTAGTAAAATAAGTTAAGAAAGTTACATAAACACTATTTAACTCTCTAGCATTACATAGATTTATATAATTGGATATAAGATTTTAACTCTTTTACTCAATTTTATTAAGTAAGAAAAGTTCTTTTATTGCAAGTTAGAACTGCTTTTAATTAGGATGTTTAGTGCCCCTTCTAACAAATACAATGCCTTTTAAAAATAATAATACCCTTTTTTAAAAAGTTTGCACCTTGCACTTTTCCCTACCTAGAATGAGCTCTGCATTAAGATACTCAAAAGTAATATAAAATACTCAAAAAATATTAACTTAGAGCTTGAAATCGCCGTTTAAAGGTGGATCATAATTCAGTTATGAAGACACACAAGAATAACATTGCTAAATACTAATCATTTAAAATGTAAGGTTATTTTCAGGCTTTTACACAATACTACAATTACAATGAACTATAAAAATATTTAAAAGTAAATTTTATGAGATTGAAATAAGTGCATTTTACATTAAAAGTGTGAAAAAAAAATTCCTTATAAAAATAAGTTACTTCTCTATAATTGGTATGTAACAAGTTTTTTAATATAACGTATTTAAAATCGGTTACCTGTATTAGAATATTTTGACTAACTACGTAACGGTTTGAAATACAGTGCCCCATTTCTTAATATTTATAAAACTGTTCACAAACGCTTCAAATCCCAAAAGAAAAAAAAAATGCCCATAAATTTAAAGGAGTTAATGCTACGGCCGAGCGGCCCGAGTGCTCCATTATAAACAAACGGGTTAACACAATTCCGCGTGCCATATTATGTGCATTTAACAGCTTTCGCCAATTGCATCTCGCCAAGGTGTTGCAGATTTGTAGATTTGGAAAGACGCCATTTCGACGGACCCCTCCTCTCTGCGATCGGTCGCCGTCTTGCGTGACAGCTTGGGGTTCTCGTAATGTATTTCAATGGGAAAAACCCGATTTTCAACATTCAAAAAAAGTATTAAATTTAATTTTTTGGATGATTGTAATGGATGGAATTTGTTAATCAGACCTTCGACTTTTGTGTCCCAGGTGGCGTTTAATATTTTAAAAAGCTTAACATATAATATTTTAATGATATTTCAAGCGACTTTTCCGCTGGTACTGCGTTCAAAAAGACAACATTATGTACGGGAATGAACACAACGTTTGTTTTAAGATTCGGCAGGTTATTCGGATTACTGTTTGTTTACAAATATCATTGTTGTGCATGCGAAATTTTCTTACGTTGTGAGATTTATGCAAGAATAAAGTTTTGTTTTTGAATTATAATTCATCGGATATTCTGTATGCCCTAGAAAACATCAAATTCCATTAATATTTATATTAAAGAAGTGTTTATTTAAATTCCTGTTACGATATATTCAGATTGTTTTTTTTTCTTTTATAAAAAATAAATGTACTGCTTGTTATTATTTATCATAGTGTTCGTTTAAATATGTAAATGCCTGTAACATAAGACCAGTTATCCCATTAATAAAAAAGTGTAACATATGCATCGCATAACATATTTGTACATGTAATTAATCTAATACGTATGAATATGAATTAAAAAAATAATCCAATAAATCAACTAAATTAAAGACGTAGACCAATTAATGTAATCTTTACTTAGTTGCATAATTATTTAAATTGACAGTAAACATGAGTGCAAAATGTAAATTTATAATTCCGTATAAATTTACATTTCAAAAAAGATTTTCACAAAAGCTTCTGCCTTTTTATTATAAGATGGAAATCATTTCTGTTTCGCAATGTTAGCTCATAAAATTGTACTAAACAATTCTACAATTACATTTTTGAATTTTGTTTCAAGTTAGAACAGAAATCAAAAGCTAGAAATCTGACCCTGTATTTCTTTTTTCTGGGTGAATTTTTACATATTAGGCAAAACCCAGCAAAGCTCATGAATACTTTGCTCCGAAGCCCAACACTAGTATACATTAATTCATAAATTTTCCCCTTTTCAAGCACAAACTGATTTTAGCAGACACGACAAATCATATTCGCTTCACCTCGACCAGATTTGAGAGTCCTGAGACCACCAGAATTTGGGTGTTTTCTGTATAATGTTTATATTTCTTCCTGGTAATTTCCGACTATTTAATTTTATATCACTTGTTCTATGAAATAATTATTATATGGGAAAATCTTTAAATTATCGTTATTTTAATTAAATGCGCTACCAACCCCATATTGCAGGGGTTTGCAGTTCGCTACTGAGTATTAACATAAGAATATTAAGGCTCCGGCACCTTTTTTTGCTAGAAATTGCCGCTAGCCCTCTAAATGTTTTCTCATAGAAAACAGTACTGCCGCCTAAATGTTTTCTCATAGAAAACAGTACTGCCGCCTAAATGTTTTCTCATAGAAAAATTTCTTTCATTAATTTCCAAAAAGTTACACTTTTCGTATATAAGCCGCATACAAAAATATCCCCAATCGGTAAAATGTGCTCCATATTCTGATGAGGTGATGTACAAAATTTGAGAATTATATCCTGAAAAGTGTCAAAGGTATGAAGATAATGAGTACTGACTTAAACCAATTTTCAGTAGCTCTTGAAAGGAAAAAAATCACAATCACATTTTAAGGGTCATACAGATATTATGAAAGAATATTTTACATTCAAATTCAAGTATAGACCCCAGTCACCTTTGTTTATAGATATCCCTTAAGACGTTATATGATGAAAGGCTGAAATTTTGTACATCACCTCATTTGTGCATGGGGTACATTTTATTTTCTAGGAATTTTTTTGTAAGGTAGGTCTAAGACATTTTAAAAAGTGTAACTCTGTGAAAATTAACAAGAAGAATTTTCTCTTAACATAGCCTTTTTTTTTAACCTTATTTTAAACATTTATTCAATTCACACTGCCTAATTATCTTTAATAGATAAAGAATTAAAGCATGTTATCACTTTCTAGGGGCACTGTACGTGTGTGTGTGTCTATACAATTTATAAACACTAATATTTTTACTTCCTTGTATGACGTACAAAGAAATAATGTGATCGCAAAAAGAATTCGGTATCCAGATTTTGACTACCTCTAAATTTACTGAGTTTTTGCTTGACATCTCATTGTACACATGTATGTATGTTCATATAAATTCATGTACAAGCATTCTGACTGACAGCTAGACCATTTTGATCAGTGTTTCCTGGCACCTGTACGTACGTGTGTATGTAGGTAGCTCACATATCTTAAAAACTATGAGTCGTACAATGTTGAAATTTTATATTTAGGATCGTTGTAACATCTACATCCATACATTATGCTTTATGGGCAGAAATTCATTAAAGTGTAATTTAGAGATATTAAGTTATTTCAAACAAATCAAAAGTGATATATGTTGTTAAGGATTACAGAATGAATCTTGCCATCAAAAATGGTATCTTTATCATTTACAGTTCTACAGGAGCACTCAGAAAAATTCCAACAAATTACAGCCAATGGCAGTTTTAGAAACATTCATTCATTTCAAGCAGAATAACATCTTACCATATGGTTGGATAATGGTCCAGTGACGTTCAGCCACCTCCCTCAAAAACTGCATTAAAAGTCACCAAACTTGGCAACTTTTGGTGTATATATGTATATATTTAATTTGCATATCTCAAAAAATTATTACTCGCAGATTGCTGAGATTTTATATATAAGATTGTTGTAACATCTAGTTGTACACCTAGATTTTTATTCCAATCTACTGGAGAGTTTATTTACAGGACCACCCAAAAGAATTTTGGTACGTGCATGTATCCTTGCAGTCTGCCAAGACGAGTGATTTTGCGCTTTGATAAATCCAGGTTGCATGAAATCATGATGGTTCCGAATACAATTGGCTACAGTTTGCCCACACATTTTCCGAAAAAATAATATGGCACGAATGTCTATCAGGATAATATGCAACTACCAGAATTCCAATACATTAACATCTTCAAATAGTGACGTAGCCAGAAATTTTTCATGGGAGGGGTTATTATTGTAACTCACATATATGTATACATGTGTGTGGTGAGGGAGTGAAGAATATACATTTTGTATTGCAAATATTTCAGGGTGTGTGTGTGTGTTGTGATCCCTTATTCCCCCCTCCCCCCGGCTACGCCACTGTCTTCAATATATTATGTCTGTAGTCGTTCATTGTTTGGTCCATGCACAGAATCTCGCTATTTGTCATACACCGTGTTTATCATCCAAAATATCACTAATTTAACACCAAAAATAATTATGCATTTTGCATGACTCTAAAACTTTTAACCGTAGAATGTTGAAATTTTGTATTTAGAACTATTGTAACATCTAACTGTGCTTTTGATTGCTGTGGACTGAGTAATTTATTTACAGGGTCACTCAAAAGACTTAAAATATATTAAGGGTCTATACGTAGGCGCACCTACGGGGGGGCTATGGGGGCTGAAGCCTCCCCTAAAGGTAGAAAGTTAGAAGTGAAAAGCGTTAAAAAAATGAAAATTGTCGCTAATGAATTAATTTTTTTTAGCTCTTTCTTTTTTTTTAAATTGTCCTCAAATTATTTCTAACCAAAAAAGACATTTATTTAAAAAAGTTTTTAAATAAATGCTTACAGTTAGTTTAAACTCTGTTACACACGGTTACAACGTCGCTCAAAAGATCAGATAATTATTTATGACTCTATAATGAGTTACATTGCTTGTGTTCTATGGGACAGTCAAGTGATACCGTATATTTTGACGTTATAAGAGAGTTTCAACTAACCGAGTTCAGCTGTATTGATATGTAGCCCAGCCCCCCCCCTATACTAAAATCCTGGGTGCGCCACTGGGTCTATAGATACCTTCATTTCATTAAAAATCTGTGATGAATAAGTGTTTCAGCTGTGACTGAAATCTCGCTATTGCAAGCTTATTGGCTGTTGTCAAAATATTGCCCAATTAAGTGAAAAAAATCTTTAAAATTAAACTCAGCTTGGCGGTAAACTTTAGAATTGCAGTATTTTGTCTCTTTCAAATAAAATAAGTTTAGATGAAGTGCCCCGAAAATATTTCTGGTTTAATAGAGGTACATGACAAGTCGTGTGGTGTCCATATCAGATTTATTAGTTCAATGATTTGATATAAAAAAAAACCAAACAATCATAATAAAAGGAGTAGTAGATAGATTTTTACAGTTATATTCTTCCATGATGATTCTATGTAAGAGAATTTTTTTTCAACATCGTAAATTACAGTGTTACTTGAAAATATGTTTTCACATAATTTACACAGGAACCAGACTTCATGCAAGCGATAGATATTAAAAAAATCAGCCAATTTAAATTACTTTAGAAGTTATTTACAAAAAAATTGAAAGAAAAAAAAAAAGCATCATATTTGACTGCATAAAATGATTTAGGTTCTTGAATCTAAACAGCAGGTAAGAATAAGGGCGTAGCCAGGATTTTCATTAGGGGGGGGCAGGATATAGAGTATAACCGGAGAATGCCCGGTTTGTCATAATCAGACCCTATGACTAGCTCATTTTAGGGGGGGCAGCTGCCCCACCCTGCCCCTCGCTGGCTACGCCCATGGGTAAGAACAGTATTCATAGAAAAATTGCTACTGGCGTATTATCCCGGCACTCAAACAAGACAAGCGATTTCTCGCCAAGATAAATGCCGATCACATGAAATTATTAATGGTTTCGAATACGATTGGCAACAGTTTCCAGCACATTTGATGAAAAAATACTTTGTTGGAAATGACCACCGGGATAATACGTAAGTATCAAAAAATCAAAAAATCTTCAGAATAATTTCTAATCCTAATATCAGCTCCACGCAGAACAGAGTGGAAATAGTTTTAGGTAAAAGAATAAGGATTTATTTTATGGAAGTACAGTTTAACCATTTAATCATCTGCCCATGGACACGAGAACAACAACAGTATAACCTTGATTTCACGAAGTCAAAGAAACAGAAAGAATTGAGATAAGAAGGTGAAATAAAAGAGGGTGTCTGTTTAATAGAAAAAACACATTTTAAAGATATTTAAGTTCCACTCAATACCTAATTTAGAATACTGCAAAAGAATAAAAAGGCTGGTAGCCAAGTTTAGTGATTTTGAAAAAGTAGATTCTCAGTGTTTTTTTTTTTTTGTTGTTTTTAGCATAAGCAACAATAAGTAATCATACATTAACACATCACATGCCAGTTTCAACATAAGAAACTTCCTGTTTTATTTATTTATTATTATTTTTTTAATTAACCAACCACTGGTATAAAACTAGTTCTGTAAACAATGTATAAATTGACTTTTTAATCAAAGTATATTTTTAAAAAATAAGGTAAAATCATACAAGACGGTGCCCCTCATGTAAACACGGCGATAGCCGCTGGAGCTTGGCGATCGCCAAGTGCGAGCGCTACAGACCTTGGCGCCAAGCTCCAGCCATGGCGCCAAGCATCCCTGGCGACCGCCAAGCTCCAACGGCTATCGCCGTCTTGTGACGAATAAACACTAGTATATACCACTAAAATTTTACAAAGAAACACAAATTCTAAGTAAATGACACTATATAAAACAGTCAAATCCACAGCAAAAGAATCAAGAACAGACCTCAGAATCAAAGAACACCAAACTTCAATCTTCATGCAATTAACACTAAATGAAAATTCTATACTTCAAATGCACCGCGTTTAATTATCAGAATTGCCACTCAGATTCTGATTTAAAAAAAAAAACGGTTTTCCAGACCAACATGTGATAAAAAATCCAGACGATTTTCAAGTTTAGGACGTCAGCTTTACATATGTTCTCCAAGGGCGGAAGCAGAAACTCTTTCAGAGGGGGGCGCAAATAGTGAATATTCATTTTATCTAGTATAAAGCCTGCTAAATATTGGTAAAAGCCCCATTTATGTAGTGTAAAAACATTTTTCTCGGAGCGCGCGCGAGCCACTCTGCCAGACCCCCAAAAAAACATCAGTGGGTCCGGCTACCGCCTCATAAGGGGCCCCCTCGAAAATATGATAACGCGGGCCCCTCTGTGAGACCCCAAAAAACACCAGTGTGTCCGGGCGGGCCCCTCTGCGAGACCCAAAAAAAACATCAGTGGGTCCGGGCGGGCCCCTCTGCGAGACCCCAAAAGAACATTAGTGGGTCCGGCCAACGCCTCAAAAGGGCTACCTCGAAAATATGCTATCGTGGGCCCCTCTGCGAGACCCCCAAAAAACATCAGTGGGTCCGGCCATCGCCTCAAGGGGGCCTTCTCGAAAATATGCTAACGCGGGGCCCTCTGCGAGATCCAAAAAAACATCAGTGGGTCCGGCCACCGCCTCAAGGGTGTCCCCTCGAAAATATGCTAACGCGGGCCCCTCTGCGAGATCCAAAAAAAACATCAGTGGGTCCGGCCACCGCCTCAAAGGTGTCCCCTCGAAAATATGCTAACGCGGGCCCCTCTGCGAGATCCGAAAAAAACATCAGTGGGTCCGGCCACTGCCTCAAAAGGGCCTCCTCGAAAATATGCTAACGCGGGCCCCTCTGCGAAATCCAAAAAAAAAACATCAGTGGGTCCGGCCACCGCCTCAAAAGGGCCCCCTCGAAAATATGCTAACGCGGCCCCTCTGCGAGACCCAAAAAAAAACATCAGTGGGTCCGGCCACCGCCTCAAAAGGGCCCCCTCGAAAATATGCTAACGCGGGCCCCTCTGCGAGACCCCCCAAAAAAACATTAGTACAAGTTGAAGCAAATTAGAATAGTAGACGAAACAGGAAAAAACGAAAAATATCAATAACGCATGCGCAAAACGCAAATTAACAGATTAATGACGTCAAATTGAGCGAGCGAATTCGTTACATTCATCGATACATACATTCGAAAATATACTAACGCGGGCCCCTCTGCGAGACCGAAAAAAAAAACATTAGTACAAGTTGAAGCAAATTGGAATAGTAGACGAAAGAACAGGAAAAACGAAAAATAACAATAACGCATGCGCAAAACGCAAATTAACAGCTTAGTGACGTCAAATTGAGCAAGCGAATTCGTTACATTCATCTGCTTACGTCACACATACACAGTAGCTAGATTAAAAAACAACTATTACGCATGCCCGAAACTGCAAGAAATTTCGCTTCTTTCAATAGTTCTAAATTATCCAATTTACAATATTTCAGGCATTATCATTCCTCTAAAAAAAACGTCGCCAAGCTCTACACATTTCTTTATGGTTGCCAGTCAAACTACCATCCGCAGGGTACTTTACTAACGTTGAACATCGCTCACGATGTCGCCAGAACCAAGGGGCACCGGATACGGAACATAGGCCAAAAATAATTAACAAATCAATTCTTTCATGTTTTTTATTGATTTATTCTAATGCATTTTATATGCACATTAAATAACAGAAACCACACCAGAAAGTGTTATCCACAGAAAGCATGCACTAAAATTCATGTCAATCTAAGGATAAACCTATCTAGTCATAGTCATAGCTTCAAATTACATTGGAGACAAATTATCCATATATTTAAAAATCATGAAAAAATATCACAATCCTAAACTAGAAACAATATCTAATTTTGCAATTAGAGTTTAATGCTGAGTTGCTGACAGCTTTAAAATTTCTTCCATATTTCAAAATAAATAATGTACATTCTTTCGTGCACAGTCGTGGATTGCTGTCTAAACTGAAACGCCTGTTGCTTGTTATTCTGCAGTTTGTTTACATTCTTCAGAGTTGGGCTGCGTTCGTAATCCGAAAACCCAATGAACCTCCTCAGATTACACGTAGTTTATACGGATTACTGAGATTGCTAAATAATACATTTAGGTAAAGAAATAACATGCGCAGAACGATGCGCGAAGCTGTCACTCAGCTGACGTCAGAGATACGTCACGTCGAAATGCTCTATGACTGCTTGTTTTCTGCTCGGTCGTTCATCGACTCATCGTTAACTCATCGACTCGTCGAATTCAGTCATCGGCAAGTGCACTTTTGTTTATCTGCAATAGATGAATTTTTAATCATAGATAGAAATGATCTAGACGAGCAGTTTCGCCGATGGGAAACCGAAAAACAATATCTTATCCGAAACTGCAGCTCTACAGTCATCGGGCCTTGCAGGTGTCCCCAGTGTTTTACACTTTACCCAAATTCCTATAAATATTTGCGTAATTTAGATGTGCCTTTGCATAATCTAAGGTAAATTTTGAACAATATTTGAATTAATCGCATAATTTACTTCGAATTTCTTGTATTAGGGTTGGGAGGGGCAGGGGGTGGTATCCCCCCTTGCCCCCTCCCACAAAATTTAAGTTTGAAAAGAAATATTTATAAAAAAAAATGTAAGTGTTTATTATATAAAAATCGTTTGTAATATTTAAATAATTAAAAAAAATTGTTTAAAAAAAAGAAAAGAAAATCTATTTGAGCGTCAGCTGCATTATAAGAGAAACGGAAACTTCATTACAATGAGCAACTCTTTTGAAACCTCTTTAATGTAAACAGCAAGAAGAGAAATCAGTTAATTTTTAAAAGTTATCCAAGAAATATGAAAGTTAAAATCACACTAAAATTCCTATGCAATTGGCAATATTGTTTTTTAATTATTAATTATGAATGTTGTTGCTACTTACATACATTGGTAAAAAGTGAAATTAACCCATATGTGCCTGGATATTTTTGCGACTTTCTTCGATTTTTACTGACAAAAGAAATAATTGATAAATTTCTGATGTCAACTTCTTGAACAAGGGATGGTTTCTTTTAAATTAATTATACATAAAAATTGAAATATCAACATACTACTTGGTCATGATAAAATATTTTGTAGAGTTGAGGCTCAATCCTCATGAATAAGGGCTAGGAAAAATAAATAACGTTTTCGACTAATAGTGAAAATGCCGTCCCAAAAAAGGGACGCTAGGCATAAATGGGTTAATTTCCTACCAATCGAACAACACTTTGTCAAAATTTCATCCAAAGTCCCAATCTGAGACTAAAATAACTGCTACTTCACACTTTGCCTTACACATGACAATATTGGATGGTCTAGGGGTAGCGCGCTTATCTCGGAATCTTACAGCGCTCGGAATCAGTACGCTCAGGGTTCGGGCTAGGTGGAGGAAGAAATTTTTTTTCTTTTTTTTCCCAGAAAAACGGAAATTTAGCATACAAAAAACGAAAACATAATAAACAGAACGGACATTTTTTGAAAATTTTGCTGCCAGTCTTTCTTTTTATTAACAAATATATTTTAAACAGTTTATCGGTTTCTTTTCATTATTTCATCGGAGTCATCGGGAAACGATGATCGGCTTTATGGACCCCGAGCAGACATTTTGTACCAGTTGCCGATGAAATTTCCCCTTTTTTGGATGAAAAGCCGTGATCGGCCATTGCTCCTTCTTCTCGGATTTAACTCACTAGCCTCTCATCAACCGATGGGTTATTGCTACTAGGGAACGTATCGCCCCGTTTAGAAGCTGAAGGAAGGCAGCCGCACACAACCATGTAGTTTGCTTAACTTTATTTAGTTTATATTCTTGGTTAACATGGATGAATTTTACACACAGACCACACAAAAATACACATATTTACAATTTCAATAACCGAGCGAACTCCTTCGGTATCACAAGGGAAAAATTTCTATCTCGGAGCCCATCATCTCAGCGTCCCTTTCTCTCTCCTGCTCGAGAGGGACTCTCCCTCTCTTTGGGGGTTGCCAGTAACTTTTTACTTTCTTGGCGGTGTCCGTTACACTTGTTTTATTTACTTATTTGGCGAAATAGTCATTAAAAAGCGCATAATTAATTATATTTTCAATTGAATTTATGTTAGCTTAAGACAATTACATATTCTTTAAGATAAAACGATTAAACTATAATAAATTTTATCTACAAGGCGTTATTAATGTTTCAACATAATTAATATGTAAGATCTTGACTTTTATAAAATGAAAAACAGCACTTTTTTTAAACAAAAATAAAAGCAGTATAAAAAATTATATTGTTATCTAATTAATACAATTTGATGATTTACTATCATTCATGATCTCTTAACATAACTTTTTAAAGTTCCGTAGTTTTGTTTACAAATAAACCATACACCGGAACTCAGTTTGGCGACATTTAGAATATCGCCAATATCCAAACATCGTACTATAAACATATACTTTAAACGTTATTAGAAGCTTCCAAAGACTAAATTACAACACTATACGATTATTTAGAACCTGAACTTTATACTACATATCACAAATTCAAGCGAATAAATATTTTTAATTGAATTACTTACACTGCAAAGTCGAGCTTCTGGACCCAGGTTCCATTGTTCACGTCTACAGTTCACCATCCACTTTTTTCTTCGTTCCATATCTCTATGAAATCTAAACATTTTTTTCCCCGCTTCCTGGACGATTAGAACAATTCATAGCTGAGCAACCCCCCATAATCAATTTTATTCAAATTTATAATATATAAACAACCGTTGAGAAGTAAAAAAAAAAATTTGGTAATACACGTAGCATATACCAGATTGGAACCTCGTGGTAACCCTGTGGAACCAGAATGGCGAGTGCACGAGCTCCCCTTTTTAGGATCCCTACTATAGACTGTCGCAATTTGCTGTACAAAACTCTTCGTGATTGGCTTATCAACATCATTACGTCATTTTATGAATGGATTTACATTTACAACACACAGGCTGCATTATTTTACAGCACAACGTGTTGGCAAAAGTAACGCCAATACGTTGTGACGTAGACTATGCCACTTGCCATAGGTTCTTCGTGATTTGCTTATCAATGTTATTACGTCATTTTTGAGTGGATTTACAACACACAGTGCTGTATTGTTTTACAGTAATATGTGTGGTAAAATTACAAGTACTTCACGCGCAATAAAATTCTTCCACACACCATAATTCAGTGGAAACTCTCGAGGAAAGCAGTTTCACAGGATTCAACAATGAAGAATTCACAAACAAGCTTCTCAAAATAAGCAATAGGTCGCTTACATTACAGAGGGCGCGTTCGAGAATTCACCGGTCGTGCACCGGTAACACCGGTGCACGACCAGAGCGTTTGAAAAGGCGGAGCTCTAGAAGTAACCGCGTTCGAAAACGTTTCGGTCATGTAGCGGTTGTCTGCTCAGCGTGACCAGAGCGCAACCAGAATGACCCTGCTAGCGAGGTGGGTTCACGGACTAAGAGGGTTCAGGACAATCATCCAAGCATTGTGAAAGAACTAAATGAAATTTGGCCAAAAGGTGGCGCTGGGAGTCGTACCCATTAATATTTGGCGCATGCGTCGTGTGCTAGTAGCTAAAACGTAAACAAATATCAACGGAAGCACCCCGCGGGAGATACTTACGCTGTGTGTCGTCAGAGAGCGCCCATGCCGTTAATCATTAAAAGGGGGTCGCATATTTTCCTTTCAGAGGCTGACGCAGTTTCGTCCGTCCGCCGCTTCCCGATGACCGTCCTAAAGCCTCTTAGTCCGTGGTGGGTTATTCCGGTTATTAGCGTAGTGTTGCCATCGTTTATTTTTGTTTTCTCGGCTTAGAATCCGATGTGGTGTGCTGAGGATGACCGAAACCGGTTGACAACCGTGACGCCACTTAACCGAAGAATGACCGCAACCGGTAGCACCGGTGCATAACCAACCGGTGAATTCTCGAACGGGCCCAGAGCCTTTCAGCAAAATCACCTTCCGCTGTTCTACTCTAAACTAGGGCGCGTTCGAGAATTCCTCGGTTGTGCACCGGTAACACCGGTGCCCGACCAGAGTGTTCGAAAAGGCGGAGCTCTGGAATTAACCGCGTTCGAAAACGTTTCGGTTGTCTGCTCAGCGTGACCAGAGCGCAACCAGAATGACCCTGCTAGCGAGGTGGGTTATTCCGGTTATTAGCGTAGTGTTGCCAATGTTTATCTCTGTTTTCTTGGCTTGGAATTGGATGTGGTGAGGATGACCGAAACCGGTTGAACACCGTGACGTCACTTAGCCAAAGAATGACCGCAACCGGTAGCACCGGTGCATAACCAACCGGTGAATTCTCGAACGGGCCCCTAGTGAGCTCAGCTATGAAAAGTTCTATACCAGCTGTCACGTCACGTGCAAAATGTCCATTGAATCGGGGCCTTCGCAATTAGTAAGCGACGACACCGATTGAATGTTACCGTAAATTCAAGCTTATACATTAATGCGATAAATGGCAACAAGGCTGGCTAATCAATGTTTGTTTATATTTAAAACGTGGTTGTTTTCACAGAATACGAACTCCTAATTCTTAAATTTCTACAATAAATAGCAGATAATAACGTTACAGACAACGTATCGTCTTGCAATTAAAAAAAAAAATGATTCTATATTGTAATAATAACATTATTTTTTCTTTAAATGGAAGCTTGTTAATAGATTTTTCTCAGAATGTTTAGAACACTAAGACCAAAAGTCAAACTTAATATAAAATTTTTTTTATTACTATACCTTCAATAAGAGCTATCCTTTGTTATTCAATATTTCATAATGGATCATGAGGGCATATCTGATGTTCTTGCCGTATTCTGCAACTACCAGAAAATATTGGAATACCTTACTGAATTTCATTGTTTGCTCGAAAATTCGATGTCAAATATTGACTGTCGCGAAATGACTAAGTTTTTTAAATTACTGCAGTTTTTAGAGCAAAGCAGCTGTCTTGATAAGAATGAAGATAATTCGAATAATTGTGATTTTAGCAGTATTTTATTGAAAATTTTTGATATTATTTCTATTAAATATTTCAGTAATAATCTTGCCTGTGATGAAGTTAAGAAAATAGCTGATATTTCGCATTTATTTGATTCTGTCGCATTGATAGTTAAAATACTTCTCACAAAATTTAATGTGGAAATTTCTATTAAGTGCCTGCTTGATTATATTACAAAACGTTTAAAGGAATATTCTGAAAGTTATAGCATTTATTCAGATGACAGTTCATCAGAAAAAGAACAGCTACAGAATATTTTAAAACTGTTTGTTAGTATTTTGCGATCTCTTCAATATACTACATCTAATCATATTTCTCGCGAAATTTTGACATCAATTTTGAACTCGTTTCCATATTCAAATAAGTATGCTGTAAACATATTTAGCAACTGCATTATTCCAAGTTTATTCACAGTGAGTGATTTGGCTCTTAAAAAACTTACGTTAGAACTGATATGGCAAAAAATAGTTGCCAATTTTGAAGAAGATTGTCATGTTTTTAATGAATCATATTACTCGCTGCTCTGCTGCTTTGCTGAATATGTATTTAAAGAAGACTTCAAAATTGAATCGTTTAATATTTTTGATAATACTCTTTGGGAAATAATTCAACATGGTCTTCACAGTGATAACTGTTATACCAGGAAACAAGTTATTTATGTTTTCCAGTCAGCTTTATTTTCATTAAAAAGTAAAAACTGTGTTAGTAATGTGCCTTATAAGAATGTACCGCTGTTCTCTTTGAGTTCAACTAAAGACTTATTAATCTGGAATGATCTAGTTACTTTGTTTGAAACACTAGAAGAAAAACAAGTAAATAGAAATTATTATTTTATAAATTTGATGTAGTATAATTTAAAGTTCACTAACCTAGATAGTGACATGCTTTTTTATTATAATTACTGAATCATATTATTTGTATAATGTTAAAATTTTGACGTGGGTAGGTACAAGAATGCTAGTTATAAGTTGATTTTTATTATTCATTAAGTCCAAAAAATCAGCTGATTTTGTTATTATTAAAATGAATACTTTCTAAGTTTAAATCAAGAAAAAAATATTAAAAGTGAAACAAAAAACGATTGATACACGTATAAAAACTTTTTAATTAGTAAATACAAAAATAAAAGCTTTACTACCATGCTATTATTTTGATAAAGCTTCCTATTTACAGTATTCTTATTGTATTTTATTGGCTAAAAAATTTGTCTCATACAGACTGAGACAAAGAGATTGTCTGCCACACAGCACAGCCATCATCAGTCACTTCGGGCTTCCTTGTCAATGGCAGTCTCGCCCCACTTCTCCTTCGCACACAGGAGAAGTGCGGCGAGACTGCCATTGACAAGGAAGCATGAAGTGACTGATGATGGCTGTGTGGCAGCCGAAATATATTTCATTCCTACGTCGGAAATAGGTATTTCATATGTAAACTTGCATTAATTCATTGTATGAATACTGATACCAGTTATATCGATACAAAATTTTGGGAAGATACGAATCATAGAAATTTTGTTAGCTTGCAGATAGTTCATTAAAATGCGTTTTGAGAAAACGCAGTTTAAAATTACCTTACGTATTGCGTTCAAATATGAAGCTTTTATAAAGTGTTTTTATGTGTATCTCCAGTTCTAGTTGGATTTATTGCATGAAATTGGGGTCAAAATGCTCAGAAGTAACTAAGGTTTCAAATAAAATTAAAATTAAAAAATCAATTTTTTGAATTCTTAATCCTTCCAAGATAAGGTGACCATATGTCCCGTTTTGAACTGGACAGTCCCCCCAAGCACAGCTTCGGGACACTGTAATGTCCCATTTTTGGAAAATGTCCGCTGCAATGTCCTGTCTTTAGAAAGAGAGCAACCTACGGTAAGGATTTTGATAAAGGCAGCTAAAAATCTAAAATCATCCAACGGCAGTGTTTGTAAAAAAAAAAAAAAAAAAAAAAAGGAGACACGATCTCTGCTTTATTTTCCCTTTTCACTCTGGTTTTCTTCCTTCCGAATGACAACTTCCTTTTTTTCTGTGTGTCCTTTTCTTTACATTTCTCACTTTTCTACCTTCCTGCCTTGTGTCAGATGGTGTTTTTGAAATCGAAGAAGGGCCTACCCCTTGTACCACCCGAAACGTACATCTTGCACTATTTTTTTTATTGTATATGTGTGTTTTTTCATTTTTTTCATCTTGTTTTGATATTAACATTAACACAAGCTTTCTTGAGTGTTTTCTTATCAACTAAAAGATACCCAGACGTGTAAATTAGTCTCCCTACACTATTACTTTAAAAACAGTAAATGTCCCATTTTGAAGGAAAAAATAAATGGTCACATTATCCTAAGACCTCCTTTATTAAAGTAGAGAAATACTTTCTAACAACTTTTACTCATAATTATTAATAAATTTTGGAAATGTCCCTTGGTGGTACCTCCAAGGTACACTACAAGCAAGTGTTTTACAAAATGGCTTCCATATCTTATTATGTTAAGAGTTAACCATTTTCAAATATACGTAAATGTAGCTGAAAACATGCATTAAACTTTTGATTATCAATTCAAAACAAAATTTAATACTTGCAGTTATGGAAGAAAAATAATATGACCTTGAAATGTAACTTTTTGATGCTAAAAACAAACTTTGGTTTTTACATCAGCAACACGTGTGTTGATCAGTCATAGAACAACTTCCCATGAGCCTCTAGTAATAAATAGGGTAAATTAGGTAAAAATGTACGAAAATAGGACCTTAAGAGAAAAACTTTACTGACCCCTGTGTATTCAACTTGTCTTGTCAAATTAATTGTGAAGTAAGCACAATTTCCAGATCCTATCATGTAAAATATTGTTTTCTTTATTTCTTCTTTCACTTTTTTAAATAAAGAATTAATTTTATATTTATATTATGATAAAAGCTATGTTTTTGAAGTTTTCTGCTTTATTTTATTTTTATTTATTTATTTATTTATTTATAGAGTCATGTCATTAAACCAGTTTTACCAAAGTTTTCTAGAATCTTGCAGCACACATCTAAAGTACCAAATAGTAAGTTGCTTAAGTTTGTCTGATTATGTACAGATTGAACTTTTTATTTTGATTAATTTTATCTTGATTCATTCACTCCCTGCCGGACAAGTAATGGCATCTGGCAAGAGAAATGCGCATGAATTGTTAGGCCACACCTGACTCTCCATTTTAGACCCATCTCCACTTTTCTACATACCATAATTTTTTTGCAATATTATATGCGCCTCATAAAAATAGTGGCTACGGTTTCTATATGGATGGAGGCAATTGAGAATTCCGTGATAGAGGGTGCAGTATACGACATGGAGTACATGCACATTGATAAAAATTGGAGGTGGATCCTTGGTGAAAGCAGTGAGAGAAAAACAGCAACAAAAATTATTTGGCCTGCAGGATGGCATCAAAAGATTGTCGAAGTGCTAGTCTATAGAATTTTTTTTAGGTACTTTAACAAACTACTATTAAATTTAGTCTACATTTATATTTTTATATATTTAGGCAAAAATACTTGCTGCATTTGCCACCAAGCTAACATATTGGCACTGGTTATGGCAAAAATAAAATATTTTATATTTATTCATAGATACAAATTAAATTAACATAAACATAAGAAATTGCAAGGTTGTTAACTTAGTCTCATTTCTGAATTATGTAGGTATGGCGTGGTAAAGCTAGCCCCTTTGCTGGCTGGTTTGTTTACATTATCAATTAAATAATGAATTCCTGTTAATGACAAAATGAGTTTTATAAAATTTTATCTGTTAAAAGTATATAGGTACATTTAGCTGATTTTTATTTTTCATACATTTTGATAGATTTAAAAATTGTTACTGATCAAATAATATTAAGTTATGTGTTTTTATTTAGAATACTATCTAAAGTATAAATAATATGTTGGTTTGGATTAATCCTGGCAGATATTCTTCATTCTACAAATTTATTTTAAGAAATCTTTCTGCATTATACAGGGTGTTCCAAAAAAGTGGTTGCGGGCTTTAATTTTTATCTATTACAGATAAGTGGGTAGTGTAAATTGAAAAAAATGTTCAAAATAAGGTTGGAAATAAGAATCTGTTAAGAAAAATTTCTTCTTGCTAATTCTTAAAAAGTTACACTTTTTTAATTTTTATACAACTCCTGTGCAAAAAAAATCTTAAAATTAGAAAGTTTTTATTTTCTATTCAACAAGACCAATAGGAAAAACTGCATAGCCGTATCTCTAAAACTATCTGAATTATGATGCAGAAAAAAGACTTAAACCATTTTTCCGGGCATTTTTTGGTAAAATCATACAAGCCGGTGCGCACCCCAATGTAAACACGGCAACAGCCGCTGGAGCTTGGCAACCGCCAAGCTCCAGCGACTGTCGCCAACCATTTTGCACGATCAGCAAAGTATTTTAACACATTAAAATTGCAGATATATTCCACTTACAAAAGCATTAAAACAAAATACAACGTCCATATTTAACCAAAAGAACGTCTGCAAATTCAGTAACAGGCAATTTAAAATGAGCAAACAGTGGACCGTTTTTAACTAAAAAAATATCTGATGTGTCCAACACATGACTTCCTTGCACGTCTATTAAATCAAAAATGTTTTTTACGCACTTCCTCTAAACTTATTTGTTTGAAAGATATAAAATATCAATAATAGTAATATTTAGCGATTTCTAGCCAAATATTTCGATATCGCCAAGCTGAGTTCAATTTGAAAGATTTCCTTCTGACACTTTATTTGGCGATATTTCACCAAAAGCCGACAAAATTGAGATAGTTTGCGAGATTTTGGGGATAGCCAAAGTAGTCATTGACCACAGACTTTCAATGAATTGAATGCATCCATACACCTTAATGTATTTAAAGTCATTTGGCTCACCCTGTAAATAAATTTCCAGTCGATTGCTGTCAAAAAAGATATTGAAAACAGTTAGATATTACAATAGTTCTAAATACAAAAGTTAAAAAATCTACGGGTTAGTTTTAGAGTTATACAAAATACGAAATAATTTTTGGCGCCAAATTTGGCGATATTTTGGCGAAACTCGTCAATGTCGACGACATTTGGCGAGATATTAAGCATGGACCAACAATGACAGATTATCGCCAAATTTGGCGACATTTCGCCAAAACTCGCCAAGAACGATGACAAATGGCGATACTTTGGGCATGGACCAAATGACTGACTATCGCCAAATTTGGTGACATTTCGGCAAAACTCACCAAGGTCGAGGACAGTCGGCGAGATTTTGGGCATGTACCAAACAATGACTGTCTACAAATGTATTATATTGAAGATGTCCATAGACATTAAAGTACTGAAATTCTTTTCGGTGGTCCTGTAAATAAACTCTCGAGTAGATTTTAACCAAAAATCGAGATGCACAACTAGATGTTACAACAATCTTATATATGAAATTTCATAATAGTTTTTGAGATTTGAGAGTTAAATATGCACACACGTACACAAAAAAGTCGCCAAGCTTGGCGACTTTAGGCATAGTTCTTGAGGGAGGCACGTGACCGTCGTCGGACCATTACCTAACTTATGTGGTAGGACGGTATTGTGCTTGAAATGGATGAATCTCCTAAAATTGCCATTGACCGTAATGTATTGGAAATCTTTTGAGTGTTCCTGTAGCAGAACTACAAATGATAAAGACACCTTTTTTAATGGAGAAATTCATTTTCTAACTCTTTACAGCATACATCACTTCTGAGTCGTTTGAAATAGCCCAATACCTCTAAAAAACGCTTTGATGAATTTCGGCCCATTGAGCGTAATGTATTTCGAATGTTTTGGGCGGTCCTGTAGATAAACTATCCAATCAAATGGAACCAAAAGGGGAGGTGCACAACTAGATGTTACAACTATCCAAAATATGAAGTTTCGACATTCTACGCCTAATAGTTTTTGAGATATGCGAGTTTAATGAATTTTGGCTCATAGAGCGTAATGTATTTCGAATCTTTTGGGCGGTCCTGTACATAAACTATTCATTCGATTGCGACCAAAAGGGGAGGTGCACAACTAGATCATAGAACAATCCTAAATATCAAATCTCAACATTCTACGACCAATAGTTTTTGAGATATGCGAGTTACATACATACGTACGTACGTACAGACGGCATGGAAAAACTGACCACAATAAACTCGCCGCTGGTCAAAATGAGTTGCAGACGCGTTCATATGATCGTGCATGCTAGCCTACGATGAGATGCATCGAAAAAATTCTTTAAATTAAATTTAAAGGTAGTCAAAATCGGATTTTTTGTCGAAATTTGGCCCCCAAAATTTTTCGGGATCACATTACTTCCTTATACTACGTACAAGGAAGTAAAAATACAGTGGATTAAGCAACCTAGTTGTACAGTTATGTAAACTATGCAACCAGTGGATCATTTTTAACTAACAGGGGTATTTGTGGTCCGGGTATACCCTGAATTCCGGATATTTTGAGGTAGTTCATATCTGGAATTTAAGATTTTTTTTTTTTAGCAATGGGGGAAAACTGCACAGAAAGTTAGCTCAAGCATTCCACTTTCAATCTTATCCCATTATTCTTGTAAATGATTATTTTTTCTTGAGCATTCTTTTATTTAAATCTCCTATAGCATAAAATAAAAAAATTAATCTTTATTTTATTTCTAATTTTTTACAAATTTATGATAATTAAAAAACTTACGATTTTTGACAGTTTGGATTTGATTTTTAAAGTCAAGTATTCTTAAAATATCTGCATGAGAAATATATTTATGGAACATTTACTAACAATAGATAATGAAGGTTATAACATATCTCTCCGTTAAAAAAGCCAGAATTTATTATAATAATGTAACTATTATTGATTAAAGAAAGATTACTAATTTGTTCACTTATTGTTGCTTGCAAAAGTTTAAAATCGTTACTTTCACCATGCCCTTTTCAGGGTTTTTGAAGAAGTCCCACAATCACCTCTGAACTAAAAAAACCTCAGTGGATTCAGCAATCTAGTTGTACAGCTATGTAAACTATGCAACCAGTGGACCGTTTTTAACTAAAAAACCTCAGTGGATTCAGCAACCTAGTTGTACAGCTATGTAAACTACGCAACCAGTGGACCGTTTTTAACTAAAAAAACGTCAGTGGATTCAGCAGCCTAGTTGTGCAGCTAATGTAAACTGGGCAAACACTGGCCCGTTTTCAACTCAAAAAAACATCGGTGGATTAAACAACCTAGTTGTACACCTCTTATAAAGTCAGTATGATTAAAATAGCACGTAAATAGCACTTACAAAAACATAAACACATCAAATATCAATTTAAAATTCACATTAAAAGCCTTAAACATTGCAAAGATTCGTTAAAAAAGAGCACTTACCTTTATTTTTTTTTAAATAACCGCTCAGAAATGTCCCCAACACCACCGGCTTATAACGTAACACCAGCATGCTTTCTTTTATTTAGCTGTTATATTCACACTATATTTCTAACAAACACGCACAAATTCGTTTCATATATTAACATAATATATTTCATTCCCTTCGATCAATAACAGAAACAATTTCAAATTCCCAAACCTGACGAAACACGTATTCTGTATGGTTGCCAGTCACAAATACCCCCGGCAGGTAACTTCACTTTGGCGGTGCATCGCTCACTCTAGCGTCAGAGTGTTCGCCAAGGATTTGTAAACAAAAACATCAATATGTAAACAATGCACCGTATACGGAATATAGTCCCATTTTTTATCACATAAAAGGCTATTTTCTCTGTGAAAATAGGGAGCATATACAAATTGATAACAAGAATTTTTAGATCAAAAATATGATATTGGAACTTGAAATGTGTTTTTGAATTAAGTATCTTGAGTAAGAAATATTTTTAAATTTTTTGATAAACAAGTAAATCTGAAGTTGATTTAAAACCTTATAAATTACAGATTTCACAAGATAAACAGTAAGCTTAAGAATATTCAAATTTTATGAGCCTTGTTACGTACTCATTTTTTTTTCCTTATTTATGCTTTATCGTGTTACTAATACTATTTATAAAACATTTCACTGCAAATAAATGCATTAAATGTACAGTCAATAACATTTATGTAAATGCATGTAATTTTAAAATTGAAACATTTTTTGAAAATGAATAAGTACCTATTATGATTGCTGAATGTTTAATTTTATAAACCTTTTAGAGGGTACCACTCATATAAAAAGCAAATTTCATTAAAACTGCTAAAAATGCAGATAAAGAAAATGCAATTTACAAAGCATTCTCAAAATGTTTTTCATCAACTCCAATGCATGACTGAGCTCTTCTAATAATGCTTCTGTAAATATTTTGGAGTTATTTTCCAGTAATAGTGTTGCATGCATCGATTATCTTTTGTTTTAGATCAGTTGCATTTAGGGGACAAATAATAAACTAGTGTTCGAAGCCGACCCCAAAAATAAAAATCAAACGGTGTTAGATCAGGGGATCTGGGGGCCATTCTGTGACTGATTTCAAACCAATCCACTGTTTATTAAAGTTAACATTGATCCAGTTTGTTTGTTACATTTATAGCCTTGTGTGCAGGTGCTCCATCTTGTTGAAAATACATACATTTTACATACAATAATGGTGTATTCTCTAAAATATCTGTTTTCTATGCTATCTAAAATAAGCTGCAGATATTTTGAGGCTGTAAGTGTCCCTTCATAAAACACAGGACCAACCAGTTCTCCATTCCAAATCCGCACCATACAAAGACGAAAAATTTTCTTTGGTGGTGTATTTCTTGCACAAAATATGGTTTTGTATTATTCCAGTAATGATCATTATGAGTATTTATTGACCCATCTTCCATAGATAAACATTCATCCTCCCACATAATATTTTTAATAAAATTCACATTTTTATCTTTTTAAATTAACAACCTATTGCAGAATGCTAGACGTTCAGCAAAATCAGATGGATGAAGTGCTTGCAGTTCATGTATACAAAATAGATTCCAATTATGTTTTTCAAGAATTCTATCAATTGATGTTCTAGGTAGTCCCAAAGTCACACTTGCTTTTTGAATACTTGTACATGGGTTAGCAGTAGAGCTGAAGATTTCCGGTCGCTAGTCGCCAGCTGGCGACTAAATTCTTTTGTTTGGCTGCCAATTAATTCACACTCAGGGGCCATGCCATGGCTTTCCGTAAATTTCCGTTTCCACGTTATTTTATTTAATTTATTTTTTTAACATAAAATTTTGATTTTATGCGCTCCCCTCTTCAACGTTGAATGATTTTGATTTTCACTTTAGAAAATTCCCCTCTTCCTTGCCGAAGTAAATAAAGAGTGTTCCGCCGACATCCTCTGCAATGAGTTCTGTGATGCCGCTAACAATTTGGAGTGTGGCGGCGGCTGTGATATCCTCCGGAAGCAGGTGGGACAGAGGAGCTAGTAACTCTGCCCGACAGAGGCTTCGGCGTGCCGGACTTTCTGTCACGTGGTAACAACACTTCCTCTATGGTATTTCACCAATTGTAAAAACAAAACAATAAATAAACAAATGAAATAAAAAGAGGATTCCTGTGTAGGTGCCATGCATCCTGCGGGTGCCATTTACACAGTGTTGCGAAAATGCACTGATAAAAAAAAAGCTTTTCTTTTGCATATACAAAACTATTGTGTGCTTATTTTTTGCATAAGATTCAACAGAATTAGCATAAATTATGCAAAAATCTGCATAAACATGATCCCTGACCAAAGCATTAATTACAAAGAAGAAAAAAAAAGCAACTTTTTATTAATCCCAATTTTACCCCCTTCCCCTTCCCCACTTCAAAATAACTGACTTTCAGTTGCAAAAGTGAGGGGGGGGGGAGTGGCTTTTTCTATTAGTATTGGATGGAGAATAAAAACTTTCTAATAGGGAATTATTTTGTACGGGGGGGGGGGGGGGTTGTCATGTAAAAATTTAAAAAGTGTAACTTTTTGTAAATGAACGAGATAACTTTTTTCTTAATAGATTCTTATTTCCGACCTTATTTTGGAACATTTTTTTCAATTTACACCACCCACTTATCTCTAATAGGTAAAGAATTAAAGCCCATAACCACCTTTTTGGGACACCCTGTATATATACGTATCTATATATATTATCTATATATATATATATATATATATATATATATAAAATATATAATAGCTAACTTACGTAAAGTGAAAAAAAATATAAAAATAAAAAAGCAGATAGCACATATACATGTACATACATTATGTAAAATTATTTGTTGTTGGGAACATAAACTAAAAATTTTTGCATATTTTAGGTAAAGTTTTTTTTTTCAATACATCCATCATGGATTACCTGCTTTTTGAGAAGAATGATATTTCATGAAAGTAAATTTGTTGTAAAACATGCCTTATCTGTTGCAATGAATGTTGATTTTAAAGACTGCCAAGTGAGCTCTGAGGTAACTTTATATTATTACATTCAACTAACATTAGTATTAATACATTCAGGTAACACTAACTTTTTTAAAAAAAAATCAGGATTATTATGTTAAAAATGAGAAAAATTGAGTAATATGTATAAGTTTTTATCTCATTTCTTTGTTTGATTCTCCAGGGAATAATCAAATACTCTGATATTGCATGAAAACAAATTTGTATATTTATTTACATAACCTAGTGTCAAGCAAACTTCGGACGTAATGATCATACCCCTAAAGAGTAATAATATCCCCACACAAAAACCCTTTACCGGTTAAAATTTTTGAAACAGCATTTTACTTTATAAACTATGAATTTTTAAAATATGGGTCTAAAAAAATAATTATACCTATCAAATTTTGAGTGACGCCCTGGTGTGTACTTTATACGATTTAAATTAAATTCCATTACAGTTACTTTTCTTTTATTTTCTAAAGAAGATGTACACATTCAAGTAAAGCTTTTAATTATCAAATACACTGTCAAGTATATCCCACTTTCACTGAGTCTATATTATGTATTCAGATAAATTTATTTCAATAATTTAATTTATCTTTTGTGTTATGCTATCCAAAAGGGCAAGCGAAATTTGCGTAAATGTTTTCTTGTAGTACACTATGTGTTTGAATACATTTCACTTGGTTTGGATATTATGACACAAAGTAATCGGTTTGGCAGAGACTTCTTGGAAGGTTGGAGTAGGACTTATTGGCACTGAGTCTGTATTTTCCTTGGAAACATCTCTCAGATGAGGGATAAATTGAGAATCAGAATCAAACAGGTATTTTTTAATATATCCCTTAACAGGACATGTTTCATCTTCAAGATTTTCTTCTCAAGAAGCCATATTCTTTATACAATGGTCTTGAACGCATATCTGGCAAGTACACCTTCTTTGGTTTTGGGGTCAAGTTAATCCCTTCTGTTTCATTAGACATGTACGTAGGCTAAACTGCCAATAGCTTTTAAATGTCAAACATTACATTTCTTTCAAAACAATAAAGTGTATGGAATTTGAAAATCTATGCTTTTGTGAGGAAAACAATTATATGCAGATAAAAAAAAAGTATGGGCTAATTCAGTCCACAAACCTTTCGGTAGTTCTCCTTCTATTCTCTTGGTGCGAATGCCATCTGCGAAATCCTATTCTGTCTCTCAGCTACAGCATTCATCTCTGGCAAATACTCGTTGGTCCTTTGATGGACTATCCCCCTATCAGTCAAAAATTTTGCACATTTGTCTGAGCAAAACTCAAGGCCTTTGTCTGACCGAACAGCATTAACTGGCTTATCAAACTGCTTTTCAACTTTTAAAATAAAGTTGCTAAACGCTTCAAAACAATTATTTTTATACTTGTGAGGAAAGACCAGGCAAATCTAGTATAATTGTCGATAGCGGTTGGGTCATTCCATTTCAAATCAACCAATAAATTTCAAAAATGTCACCCACTGTCTCGGATTTCTTTGAAAATTTTTATAAATGTAGCCATTAGTGTTCTAACTAACAATATAAAATTTTACTTCAATATCTCTAATACTTTTTAAGATAAAAATTATTAAAATAATGGGAAAGTGACCATAAATGGCGTTTTTGTAAACAATTATTTTAATGGTGCTTTTTCAGATAAAAAATCATAACTTTCTTTATTTTCAATATATTAAATTGAAATTTATACCAAAATGTTCACAAAGGTTTGGAGATTATAGAAAAAAAATAATTTGATAGTCCTGTTTAGAACTGGAACCCCCCAAAAATTCATAAACTTTGTTTTTTTTCAAAAAAATTTCATAAAAACAATAATTTTGCAAAAGCTGTTTCAGAAAATGGTGTAGCTCTTAACAAAGCAAACTATTTTTTTTACTTACATGTAAATGTATAAAGTAAGATAATTTAAAATAAAAACGGTGGGTATTTGAGTCCTAATAGGTTAATTTAATTAAAAACCAAATATTTTGAAGATTTTTCTTAAAATGTTATGCTGCATGCAAATGTTATTATAAAATAATTTTTTATTTATTTAATTTAAAAAGGTGCTTATTTTATTTAAAAGTTAATAATGAATTAGTTATTTTACTTAAAATTTAAATTATTTTAAAATTTAAAATTTTTAAACAAAATCGGAAATACATATAGTTAACATGCGTCAAAATTTTTCTAGCTTTTTTTATTGTCAACTACAAATTAATACTTTAGTTAAAAAACAAACATTTTTCTTTAAAATAATAGCTGTATGCAATTAAATGTGTAAAAAAAGGATTTATTTAATTAATACTTTCTTAATTTAAAAAATTTAAACAAAATTTGAACATTAATTAGAAAATGTGTGCTGAACATTTCTTTGACTCACTGACTACAAATTAAATAAGAAGCATACTAACTTGCTTTAGCATAAAATGAAAATATTAATTATTATGACTGACTGTCACACTTATGTTCAGTATTTTACCAGGAAAAAAAAAAAAAAAAAAAAAAAAGTACCGTTCCTTCAATCAATCAATTTCAATAGAGATTCACCTGTGTTTTGTAATGATACATTAACATCTTCTAAAGCTTCTTGTTTGACAATTTCAAATTTGTGACAGTTTCATCACTGCCCGTTGATACTTAGTCACTGGTATCACTGCCAGTTGATACTTTGTCATCAAGCTCAGAAATAAGTTTGTTTACCTTCTTCCTACAAAAACTACATTTTTTTGTCCAGAAATCGATTTTTCACAGTTTGGCAATTTGTTAATTACCTCAGATAAATTTGAATTAATGGTTCTCAAACATTTTTATCTTTTTCTTTTATGGCACTTCAATGGGTCAAAACATAATGTTTTGCAAAGTATTTGCTAAAGTTTCATCTTCAAATAAAATAATTTTTGATGTTCACAAATATTAAGTAAAAGCTCCGATTGTACATTACTTCTCAAACTTATTAAGTTCAAGTCTGAAGGTTTAATAATGCAGTACTTGATGCAGTTTCTACTTGAGCATAAGTCTTTTTATGGCATTCAGTTCCATAATTTTTCTTAGCCAATATTACAGCACGTCTGGGAATGTTCTGCTGCCATATTAAATGTAACTGATATTCATTAGTAGCACAAAATAAAAAAACATTCTAATTTACTTTCAATTAGATTAAAAAAAAATGAGCTTACACATCAAGCTGAATAATTTAGCTTTATAGTGCGTTCGCCGAGTCAAGAGAACAAAACTAAACAATTGCACGTGTAAACTGGCATTGAGTAAACACCGGGAATTTTGATAAAGTGCCAAACACAGTGTGAATTTCTGCTTTCTTCCATTTACGCTGCTTGGAATTAAGAAAGGTTAAATTCGCCTAACTAGGGATTGGTGCCAAAAAATGCAATTCTTTGGTAACCCGTTTGTTTACTTTCATTCTCTCGTTTCGCGAACAGACTATAGATTATAACTCTTCAAAATAACTTCAACAATCCTAGAGAACATCAAAAACAATTCCAAATTACTGAAACAACATTTTCACTTAACCAAAGAAAGGCAAAACTGATTCCAATTCCCTTGGAAGCATCTGACCAAGAAAGAGATATTCACAAGAAGAGGGTGACTCATTGGAAGAGGGAATGGACCCCACCCCTTTACTATCCTACACTACTCAGTATCTCCCCTGCATCTTCTAATATTACACCAGCTCCTTACCACACAACAAACAGAAAGCATGGGATCTGATCTAGTTACAGTCCAAGAGCCTGTTGACTGAAAAGAGACTACTGTCATAGTTCTTTTAAACTGGTGTAAAAAGAAACAAAATTATGATAAAAAACAAAACAGTTTTTAAAATTGTTTTAATTAAAAATTAATATAAATTGAATTTATAAATAAATAATTGTTTTATATATAAACAATGCTATACAGATATGCCTTCTTCATGCCTCAGGCAATTAACCCCCCCCCCCCAAAAAAAAATACATTACAAAATTGGCTGAGACAACATTTAAATTTGAAATTTTTCCGACCGTACAGCTCATAAATTTAACTATTCTTTTTTCTACATGTTTCATTACTGTTAGAATAACTGTTCCTAAAAAAGCACAGTACAACTTCTGAAGAGACATTCTAAAAAACTTTGAATCTCTAAATTAGGATAACTTAATTGCATAAAAATAACTTTAAAAGTTACATCATTTCTGAAAAAAAAAAAAAAAAAAAAAACAGCCTGTTCTGACTTTCTCCCCTACCCCCATTTTTTTATTATTTGTTATTGACACACTCTCTTTTTCAGTTTTGCTTAAACTGATTTAAAAAATACCGATTTAAACATTAATAAACTATTTTAACTTTATTTCCAATGACCCATTAAAAAATTTTCAATTAAAAATAAATAAATACCATGTTTTTACCTGACAGGTGAGGAGATTCCTATTATAAGCAAAGCATTGTCTACATTAAAAAAATAAAATTAAGAGTTATATTGCTCCTCTAAAATAAGTCAGAATGAGTGTAATTTAACTTGTAGTTGACAATTAAAAAAAGAAAAGCTTCCAAGTTTTGACGCATGTTTACTATATGTATATTCCGATTTTGTTTAAAATGCTTTATATTTTAAAAATTAAAAAAATTAAATTTAAAGTAAAATAACTTTAACTCATTATTAACTTTTAAATAAAATAAGCACCTTTTTAAATTAAATAAATAAAAAATCATTTTATAATAACATTTGCATGCAGCATAACATTTAAGAAAAATCTTCAAAATATTTGGTTTTTAATTAAATTAACCTATTAGGACTCAAATACCCACCGTTTTTATTTTAAATTATCTTACTTTATGCATTTACATGTAAGTAAAAAAATAGTTTGCTTTGTTAAGAGCTACACCATTTTCTGAAACAGCTTTTGCAAAATTATTGTTTTTATGAAATTTTTTTGAAAAAAACAAGTTTTATGAATTTTTGGGGGGTTCCAGTTCTAAACAGGACTATCAAATTATTTTTTTCTATAATCTCCAAACCTTTGTGAACATTTTGGTATAAATTTCAATTTAATATATTGAAAATAAAGAAAGTTATAATTTTTTATCCAAAAAAGCACCATTAAAATAATTGTTTGCAAAAATGCCATTTATGGTCACTTTCCCATTATTTTAATAATTTTTATCTTAAAAAAGTATTAGAGATATTGAAGTAAAATTTTATATTGTTAGTTAGAACACTAATGGCTACATTTATAAAAATTTTCAAAGAAATCCCAGACGGTGGGTGACATGGCCTGGTTGATTTGAAATGGAATGATTAAGAGATATGTTTGTATTGTTTTTTTGGGGGATAATGTTTTTACAAATCAAATGCAGTAATTTTTATTTTAATTGTTTTAACCATTAATTATTTATTTTCTAATGCTTGTAATTAACTTGGAAGTTTAATTTAAATACCTTTTGTCAGGAGATATAATGGTCTGGGTGAATCTTCTTGTATAGCTCAATAGCTTGTCTTTTTAAATTACTACTAATTACCCCTTTTTTTTGTTGGGACTATTCTAAATAATTACCTTTTCTTTAATTTAATTCTGCCTTTGTTTGCCCTGTCTCCGGAGGTGTAAAATTTAATTATCTTGTAAATTCTGTCGATTTTCTGCTGACTATTAACATACCCTCCAACATTGGCCTTCACCTCATCAGTAGCACTTAAGCGATATCGCCGGTGGGGGGGGGGGGGTTAGGGGAGTCATAACCCCCCATGAGGAATTTTTTGCCATACAAAATGTGTATTCATCACTCCCTTATCACAAACACCTATACATATATATGAGTTGAAGTAGTTGTAACCTCCCGCTTTTTAGAGGTTTTCTCAACACAGGGTGTCTACCAAATTTCTGAAAGTCAATTTCCTGACTTTTGGGAGGTCCCGGGAAAAAAATTCCTGACCAATGCATTTAACTTAGGGAAATTGCACAATGCTTGTCTTTATATTTGCATATTTTGTACAACTTCTTTAAATCAATTTTGACTAAAGTATACAGGATTAAGCTTTCATCCATTGAGAAACAGAAGTAGTTGCACTTTCTGATAGAATTAACTCACTGTTCTTGGAAACAAAGTCCTAAGATATAAGTTACCAAGTATGCTAATTTGTCTTTTACCCTCCCGTCATGATGGATGAGTCCCCCATTTTCCCCTCCTTATACAAACACATCGCTTGATGCTTTCGGGGTCCGAAAAATGGGTTGCAGTTGCTTTCGATTTCCAGTCTGACAATTAGAGAGAAAGTGTAGAAAAAACAAAGACACGGAAAAAAAATTGATTCTTTTGGTGAATTTTCCGGACCCATTATCCAATTTCCCCGTTTTTTTTCCAGACTTTCCGGACCCATTTTCCAATTTCTCGGCTTTTACCAGACTTTCAAGATGGTAGACACCCTGCACCTGCAACATCATTATTAGAGGTTTTTTTCAATATCAGTAGTACTATCACGTTTTAAAAAACGATCCATGTGAACAAAGAAAACAATGTGCGCTGCACTTCCTTCCACAAAAGAGCTAAGCTTACATCCAAACACAGGACAGAGCAAGATAGGGTGGCGGGAAATGCGAGAGGAGACGTGACGTAACAAGAGAAGAAGCAGCTAACGGCATCCCCCCCCCCCCCCTCCCACGCACACCACACTTTCGGCGACACAAGTTCGCTCACGGCTGCCGGCGCCGAGGGAGAATGTTGAATTCCCTTCTTTCACGATCGGCGCCGACACACAGGAGTGTTGACTTCACAACAAAGCAGCTAGGGTTGCAAACCGTACCTCCGTGCAGGCATAATGCACTAAAAAAAGTAAACATTTGCTCAATTCCGTAGTTTTTTTCGTACCATCCGTAGCTCCGTAGTTCATGCTACTTATCCGTATAAACTACGGATAATCCGTAGCAGTTGGAGGGTATGTATTAAGTTTCCCTCTCTCTTCAATAGCCTAACTCATTTCTTGCAATATCTCTTGTTCATGTCCGGTTTTTAATTATTTTTACTCTCTTCTAATTTAAATTTTTACTCCAAATTTTACCCAGGGTTGTCTCGGACGATTAGCTATCTCC